>PVHX01006274.1:0-102543 GCA_004024805.1 Geosciurus inauris
TTAATTAATTCCAGAAAGTATTTATAGGTCTCCCTCTGTATTCCAGATACTGGGAAAGCAGTGGTGATTAAGTCCTCTCAGAACTTTCTGAGTCTGGTCATACTCTGACAATCTTGTTCCTAAATGTACAGTCATTTTTTTGGTGTCTTTTTTTGTTGTTAATTAAGACCCTTTTTGTTTTTGGATGATCTATTCAGTTTTAGAATTTACAACAAGAAGAGAGATTAGAGTTTCATCTATATGAAACCAAACCCTTCTTATTTTCCATGAAAGACTGAGAAAGATTAGGTAACCTTTCTAGAGATGTACAGTAGTTGTTGGCTATAAGATACACTGTGGTTATTAACATGCTTTCTGACTTCTTGTCTTTCCACATATAAAAATATGTAAAAGAGGATAACCTCCAAAAGATTAATTTTCATAGCCTTCACTGAGCAGTGGCAGAGTGGCAGTTGACAGAAAAAGCTGCTAAGTGGACTTACTTGGAAGGAGAACTGTACAACAAACCCTATGCTAGGGACATTGATCTGGAACATGCTTCAGAAATAACAGCCTTGGAATCTAGCTCAGCCTGGGGAGGCTTTTCTGGGAAGTCTAGAGAGAGTTTATAATATGAACTTCTACATGTGGACTGTATGGAGTGGAATATTCTCTAGATCCCAAGAAAACTGTAAGATCACCAACTGTCACAATCAAAGCAGGGAACCATCAAATAGGATGAGAAGGAAGTCCATCCATGGCTCATGATGGAGATAATTTTTGCTTCTGAATGTCTTCCTTGAGACTTGGGGGAAGCCATGAGGGAAGCAGGGTAGATGAGGTGTCTGGTATGCCTGGCCTGCAGCCAGAATCCCATTAGCATTGTATTTTCTCTGCATCTGGAATAGTTGGTGAAATAGATATTCCTATTTCCTGATAGGCATAGATGGAGATTTCTGCTCTTCATTCCCTGTGTGTGGATGGAAAAAAAGCTCTTTGAGGTTCACTTTTCCCTTCTATCTTTAATACCCAAATGGATCCAAGCTATACATGAAGAACTTAAGATATATTGTCTGTGCGAACAGAACAAAGACTTCTTTTGCATATATATTTTACATATGTATTTTTGTATACATTCCACTATGTGACCTTGAGTCTGTGGTAACATATAAATAATGGTATCTTCTCTACTTTCCTCAAAGGGTAATACCTAAAAAAAGTAGAGAATGAGAGAAAGTATAGAATTTTATATCAGCAGGATCAAAATGTAGTGCAGTGTGGATAAAAAAGTGTCTACTTTGTAGCAGACTACTTAGGCCCAAATCTCATCTTTGCCCTCAACTAGCTGAGTAACTTTGGAGGAATTATATGTTCTTACCAAACTAATTTTTCTCATCTATAAAATGTAGATAATAATAGTTTTAGTGTTCATAGGGTTAATATAAGGAATAATTGATTGAATCAAGTAAAGTGCTTAGATACTTGACACTGAAGTGTAGATGGCTTATTATTAAAATTGTGTGCAAACTTTTTCTATCTGGAAAGCATGCTCACATCTTTATGCATACATACACACAAACATGCATATACACAAATGTGTACTTGCGCATTCACTCATGAACATGCACATATCCTGAACATGTGGTTTGATTCTTTTCAGATTCTATAATGTGGAATCTCCATGAAGAGAGTATTGCCCACGTGGTGGGGGACAAAAGATCTTGCTCTTTTTATATATAAAGTATAGATACACATATGGCACATAAGCAGTATATATCTATCTGTCATGTTAAAATTCTGTATGGTGATAGGGAAAAAAGTTTTAAACATACTTGGAAGGAAGGTAATAAAAAAGAGGTTGAGAAACATTGCTCTAAAGCAAAGTGGGGTGTGTTTTCTTTTTATGTTTCAGGGAACAGCATGGATTGGGGTGGTTGATGATGGTGGTCAGGTAGCTACCACATACAATGTCACAGCTGGCCAAGTGATCTTCTTCCCCCAAAACACACTACACTGGATAAAGAATGTGGGTGATGAAGACTGCTTTTTCTTACTCTTTTTTTCTACACATGATGAACTTCAGACTCTGGATGTTGATGATGTATTTTTTTCTACACCTGAAGACATTGCTTCAAGGTCACTTAAGGTATGTACCATTCCTAAAAACACATTTCACCATGAAAGTGTGTATTATACAGGCACAAAGGAATCATTAGTGTTTGTGTTTCTTGGGTAGCAGTCAGTACAGATCCAGAAGAAATTGGCTAATAGGTATGGTAAATATCGAATTATTGACTCAAAAGGATCTTTTGTTCCTATTGAAGACAAAAACTTGTTGGAAATTAAGTTCCTTTTTATTTTCTTTTATGAAGGTCTTCCATAGGAAACTTTAATGTATTGACAGAAAGCATATAATATAATCACTGGAAAAAATTCCTGTAATTTATATGCCTGAAGAACCATAAGTTTACTCATTCTTTCTGTAGGAAGAAGTTTGCTACAGATAATGGAATCATGTCTTCTTAATCTCATGCAGAGAATCTCACACTTTTCCTGAAGAATCACTACTTAAAAATGTTTTAGCGGCTGAGGTTGTAGCTCAGTGGTAAAGCACTTGCCTAGCAAGTGTGGGGCCCTGGGTTCGATCCTCAGAACCACATAATAGAATAAAGGTGTGTCCATCTACAACTAAAAAAAAATTTAAAAAAATATTCAGGGCTGTGGTTGTAGCTCAGTGGTAGAGTATTGCCTAGCATGCATGAGGAACTGAGTTCGATCCTCAGCATCACATAAAAATAAAATAAGGGTTTTGTGTCCACCTACAACTAAAATATATATATATATATATATATATATATATAGCAAAAATTAAAAGAAGTTTTAAAATACATTTTAAACTGATAGATATATAAACATAAAATTGCATATATTAATAAGGTACCACAAGATGTTTTGATACATGGATATATGATGTAATGTTTAAATCAGGTTAAGCATATATATATATATATATGTATATATATATATGCATATATATATATCAAACATTTATCATTTCTTTATGGTAAAAACTTTAAAAATACCTTCTTATAGCTTTAAAAATATATGTTACATTAATTTTTATATTTATATAATTTTCTTTATTTTTTTACATTACATTATTTTTATCTGTTGTCATTTTACTGAGCAATAGCACAGCAGCACTTCTTGCTTTTCTCTAATTGTTAAATTAGTATCAAGAATACTACTTTTGATCTTTTCCTATATTTACATTATCATTGGAGGGACAAATGGTAGTACCACTTACAGAGGGTCATCACTGGATGCTGCCAATATAAATGTGCAGAATTGATGATGCTTCTGTTTGGAAGTTGGAGGGGGTTCTATGTTAAGTTTAGGAATCTGCATAGTAAGTTTTTGAGATTACCTTATAGTAGACACTAATGGTATAGTGCAATAGGGATAGATAAAAAAATGGTTCTTAGGGAGAATACTGGTAAGTACAGGAGCCAATGTATATTTTTGCAAGAGTTTGTACCGATCATAATAAAAAAACAACCATTTAAAACCAAGGTACATTGCAAACCTATGGAATTTTTATAAATAGCACAAGCTTAAGGCTTCCTGAGGTCAGCTTTTCTGTCTGGGCTCCTGAAAAACTACACTGCTCCTAATGTTATCCTACCTTTGGCTACTTACCAGTCTACTACTAAAATTTGTAGAATGTTTCACAAATATCTTATTTGCTTTCCTATGTGTTTCAGCCTGAAGGTGGAGTTGATTTCATTAGGAAATTCCATAAGCAAAAAGAGGATCAGGGGGTCAATCTTCCTCCCAACTTGGCAGAACTGGTTATGAATGCTAGTTACGTGCAGTCTCCTGACAGGCTTGTGTGGAGATACTTCTATGACCTTAAAGGTACAGCATGCTGTTTTATAAAGCCATTTTAATTATTTATATATGAAATTATGTTTGGCTTTAATCAATGTGCGTGTGTGTGCATGTATGTGTGTGTGTTTGTGTGTGTGCATGTATGTTTTATGGTGGGCCATAGTCAAGAGAAAAATGAAAAACCACATTTCTCAACAGAGCAGGTAATGTGAGAAAAAATCCTAGAGGTACAATCGAATGTGACAACGGATTTCAAAGTATGTGAGGGGTGTGTGTTGGGGCTGGGGGATGCTGCAGGAGAGAAGGCTGAAGAGAGAGGAGAGATTTGATCATGCAGGGTTTAGAAACCATTCTAAGAGTATTACAGTATCTTAATGGGAAAAAGGAGCAATTGAGGAGTTTAAAATAAGAGAGGGACACAATCCTTTTTGTTCTTTCAAGTAAAGAACACTCTGGCTGAATCGTAGATAATGGATTGAAAGGGACCAGACAGGAGGCAGGGTGATTAGTCAAGGGCCTCTAACAGTCCTTCAAGTAGGGATGATGGTGGCCTGCTTGCACTTTGGCAGTGGTGAGAGGGATAGAAAGGTTGCAAGCAAAATACTTAAAGAGGTAGGACAAATAGGCCTTGATGGTTGGCTGGCTTGAGAGGTGAAGAAGGAAATGGTGTGTAGGATGACTCCCGAGTTTTATAGCCAGTCCCCTGCGTTGAACACTTTCCTGAAGAGGACACTTTATGCTAGAAATTTGGAGAGAGCTTAGAGGATAGGATAGAATCTGACCATGTCAGGTTAATATTTTGGGGGCCCCGTGATCCATCGTCAGCAATTTCTACTACATAAATTTTCTGTGACTAGAAAAGCTGCACACTTGGCTGGATTTCCCTTGCAGTATTGTTGTCAATTGTTCAATTTTATTTTAAAATTAAATTAAATACTTTTTGTGGTGCCAAGGATTGAACCCAGAGTCTTATTCATGTGAGACAAGCACTTTACAATTAAGTTGTGCCATCAGCTCCTTTATTTTGTTTTTTTGAAGTGTTTTAAAATATCTTTTTTAGCTGTAGATGGACACAATATCTTTATTCAATTTATTTATTTTTATATGGTGCTGATGATCAAACCCAGTGCCTCATGCATGTGAGGCAAGTGCTCTACCACGGAGCCACAATTCCAGGCCCAGCCTCCTTATTTTGTTTTTTAAATTTCATTTGACTCAGGTTCAAAAGAATATCAGTTTCCAGGAGGAATAATACAAAAGGCACAATACTGGAAGAATGGAAGTGAACTCAGCAACAATGAAAAAATTTTCAGTGAATTCCTTAATCAGGTAATTGAGAAAAATATTTTAATGGACATTCAAGTGAATGAACTATGAAATTTAGATTGGATTCAGACTTCTTTTGGACAAAAGGGAAAGGAAAGTTCTGTTGAACATTGGTTGCTTTGATCAATGTAAAATTGTGATTGTGATTGAATAACTTCTTTAACATGAATAGTTAGATTAATGAAAAGATTGACCCTGTCTCTAAATAAAACACAAAATAGGGCTGGGGATTTGGCTCAGTGGTCAAGTACCTCTGAGTTCAATCCCTGGGGTAAAAAAAAAAAAAGATTGGATACTTGCAAGAATACCCTTCATTTGTTTGCAATGCTCAATTGACTGTATCATATAGTTGTGGCATCACGTTGTGTGATGCTACTTCTTAGTGGTGTGACCTTAGGCAAATTTCTCAACCAAGTTAGATTTTAATTCCATCAGCTTTGAAATAGAATAATAGTACCCACTTTATAAGATTGTCATGAGGTTTAACTGACATAGTAAGTGTAAAGGACATAGAAAATTGCACGTTCTTGGAGCTGCATAAGTATTAGGTACTATCAAGATTATATGACTTGTTAAGTTGCTAAATAAGATGTTGGCTAAATAACTAGAATTTTTTTCTTTTCCTTTTTGAAGCATCAAAATACCCTCGCTTTGAGTACACTCAGAATTTATAACAATGGATTACGACAACCACATTTTCATTTTAATGCAAATGAAATGGGATATGTGTTAAGTGGATGTGGAAAGGTAATATCTCTAAAAACAATTTTTGGATGTTCTTTTATGCAGAAAGAAACAAATTGGAGGTATTTCTTTGTTTTGGTTTAGTCATTTGTAACATAAAAGGACTCAGTTCTAGTTGCTTTGGGGCACAGTTTCTGCAGAGGGTATCATGCAGACTCAGTTAGATAGTCTCCAAGTTTGATGACACAGAAAAATTCAAGATGTGCATAAGAAGAGGCCAAGAATATTTCACAGAACACTTCGTTTTTCAGAGTTTTGCATCCTCAGGTAATACAAAGGGGAAGGTGCTGCTGCCTTTGGGGGAATGTGAAATAACTGTTTGCCTCTGAGTGTAATGTGTGTGTGGGTAGCTGGGAAGGTGTAGAGCATCAGTATGGTGGCCATATATCCCAGCTTATCCAGGATACTTCTGATGTACACTTGTTGTTTACGTAAAATTAATGACACTTACTTTAACTCTTCAGAGAGCCTGGTTTGGATGATCAGTTCCATAGGTACCATAAGAAAACCAGGCAGTGTGCTAATATAGTGACTTGACTGCAATTATTCAAGACTCTCACGGGGTTTCCTGGGGAACTCTATTCCTCATATGTGTACTGAGAGTGAAGGGAAGTGAGAGAGTGTGTGAAAAGAGTTTCTTCTGCATGAAGGGAAACTTCAGGGGTAGTGCAGTAGCATTTTTTCCTATCATTCTTTATTTTAAGCAAATTTAGTAAATCATGATCTATAAATTAAGAAAGCATATTAAAGACATCAAGTAAGTAAATAATGTACATAATGGAGTGCGCTTGTCTAGCCTATACTTTTCTCAGTCTTGAAAGAAAACCATGCAAGACTGAAAATTCACTCATTTTGTCATTCGTAGCAAAAGTTTTATTCTATATTTTTAGATATGAAAGCTTTAATAAATTGGAAAAGGGATTTTTAATCTTCCACAGACTGTATTTCAAAGATCAGACTTTATTTTTATTGTGCTTGTATGTTTGCATCTATGTACACATTTAGTCTCTAATTCTTAAGGAAAACTGTTAGGATATCACTCTCCCAGGAGACTGGTAGAAATAAAAGCACAGGGGTAGTGGAACATGGCACTGTAAATCCTCTGCCTAGAGTATATGGAACATAATTTGTATCTGATTTAGAATGTTGTGGTTGATGCTTTTATTGTTTTGTTTTTGCATTATGTTCTGCATATTGAACTCACTAATGCACTCTGAAAAATATTTCTCTAAATAAACATTGGGGGGGCTACATCTCTGACACAGGAAATTTTTTTGTGTGAACAATGTCTTCTACTTCTGTTCTTCACCCTCATGGAGAAGTCCCTGTATAACCATGTACTTTTGTCTGTTATTCATTATCAATACTTATCCTTAGTGAATATTTGATTTTATGAGATTAACTTGTTTCTTTCTTCTTTCTTTCCTTTTGATGTAGTTTAACTTGTATATCTTCCTCCCTCTTAGGTGGGCATTATTAATACTCAGAGTACCGTAGAGTTTAACATTCACATTGGAGATGTGGTATTTTTCCCCATTGGAACCCAGCATTACATTAAGAACACATGTGATGAGGATTTGCTTTTCATTCTTGCCTTCAGCACTGGAGATCAGGTAAAAATGAGCCAGCTTAAGAGAGACTGTCAGCGATCTGTAGAAAATTCTGCTGAGCAATATGTCCAGACCAACGGGGGCTCTTAGTAGATATGTGTAGAATGGACGAATGAGCGAGCTGGATGGAACAGTGTGTGAAAGGGAGAATCAAATAACCTTCCATTGCGTTAAAGGGTCCAGTGTATCACATTCTCTCTTAATTCCCCAAATTCTGAACCAAATGATCAGTATATAGAGATCATGAAATCATTTTAATTACTAATAAAGCAGATATTAGGGAATGTGACTAATATCTGTGGGCAGGTGAGTTTCCTAATATTGATGCCCTGAATTGGATAGGCCTCTCCATGTTGAGGCAGGTCCTTTGTATACCTTTTATACCTTATGTCATAAAATAACAGAGCATGCTTTCTTAAGGGTTTCCAGCTCTCAAACAGAAAGATGGAGTTGCTGAAGGGAGCATGGGAGCATGTCTACTCTATTCCTCATATATGTACTGGGAGTGAAGGGAGGAGAGACAGAGTGAGGAAAACTGCAGGGGTACTAAAGTAGCAATTCTTCCCATCATTCTTTATGTGAAGCAACTTTAATATGTCATGATCTATAAATTGAGAAAACATTAAAGGCATAAAGATAACATCAACTATATATAAAACATAAATTAAGAAAAGTTATTTGCTGAATTTAATTATTTGTTTTTAAAATTCACCCTATGGAATAATGGGTTCAAGGTACAAGGATAAATTGTGACATTTAGATATTAAAATATCTTTAGGAATAGATTACTTTCTGAGACTGGGTAAGAATTATAATGATCTGTTTAGGTACCTCTGAGGCAAGCCCAGAACAGACAGACATTCCTCCTGTTCAGGGTTCTTCCTACAAGGAGATCCAGTAAGAGTTCCAGTGAAGAGCACAACATGAGTAATGTAGTGTCCTCAATAGGGCCTCAGCCCCAAGATGGGCTGGGACCCATGTGGTGATGCTCATTTCCCAAGAGATATCCACCTTCTTTGAGGGAAACTGAAAAATTCTAGCACCTGTTTTCCTGGGTCCCAAAACCCTCCTGGGTATACCTGGGAGTTGCGAAGACATATATGAGAGAGATGAAACCAAAAATTGGCTGTGGATTTTGTTGGGGAAGAAGTGATCCCCATTTTTGATGTGGGTCTTACTGCTGGTGCCACCCCCTTGGCACCATTCTGTACAAGTATCATAAGAACACATCAGAAAGCAAAGGTCACTCCAATCAAATATGAAGAGGGCAAAGAGGAAGAACTCAAAATAGCAAGTTAGAGTTTTAAAAATAGAGAATAAGAAAAGGAATTAAAGGTGAGTTGAAGCTGGGCACAGTGGGGCAGACCTGAAATCCCAGCAACTCAAGAGGCTGGGGCAGGAGGATCACAAGTTCAAGGCCAGCCTCAGCAACTTAGTGAGGCCCTAAGCAACTTAGTGAGGCTCTGTTGCAGGCAGTACTGCACATGCCTTGAGAGCCGTAAGATCTCTTCAGAAATCTGAGCATTTCTGTGCTGACACATCTTCTTTTGGTTTATGCTATCAGCTGCAAACCCTTGACATGGATGATTATCTCCAGGCCACTGCAGATCACATCTTGGCCCAGCTTTTCTTCAAGAAACAAAGTGAGTTTAAGAAGATTCCAAAATTCAAGGAGGACCAGGCAATTAACCTGCCTTAAATTTACTGATGAGTTCAGATCTATTCCTCTGCTTTTGTTGTTGTTAAAGAAGGACCACTTGGCTAATGAACTGGGGGCTCTTTACAGAGTAGAGTGGGACAGCAGGTCAGCCCTGCAGGCTCATTTTGCTAATAGTGATTACAGGCAATTCATGCTAAGGGGACATTTCAGATTAATAGATGTATGGAGGAGAGCTGATACATTGATATATTTTTGTATGAATTTTAGTACATGTATATATATGTTTATTTCCCTTTTGTTATTTCAAATATTATTCCAAATGTAAATCCATTCTTATTTTGCACATAGGTAAAGCTTAATTCCATACAAATATTTTTGTTATTCATCATTGTGAAAGGAAGTAAGGTCATCTTATGTATATACATATTGAGACACTGAAATCCAATCCATGTTGTCAATACTTGTCTAAGGAGTTTAGGTTCAAGCCCTAGACTGGCAATTCCCATGGTATGCTTTTTATGGTGCCAATATTTTCAGGGACTCATTCATACTAGTATTGTGTACTTAACTATATTTTAGTTAAGAAAATATGTAATGATAAAATAATTATGAATTCTGCACCATCTTTGAATGTATTTGGATTTTATTAATTACATCATCTGTTTGCACTTAAGGAATAGTCATCCTTGTTTGAGAAGCATATGGTTTATTTAGTCTATTGGTAATGCTGGCTGTGTATAAGGATTCACGGACAACATATTGTCAATTGTGTAGCTTGTCAGAGCTAGTAGTCTCTAAGTGGGAGATCACTGTCTTAAGAAGAAAACAATTTGTTGAGATCTAATTTGTATTTTGTTTTTGTTTGTAATTTATTTTAATAGGTATATGTACCCTATCATATGCTAGGTACCACTATCAGTTCTGGGGTACACGGTATACAATTCTAAAGTAGGAATGGCTGGTTCTCAAGGGCTTTGGCCATCATCCCCTTTTAACCATTGTTCTGACCTCTAATGAGATTTGTTTTAGATATCTCAGGCTATTTCTAGTCTACAAAGAATCTGTACTTCTCTCACTCCTTCCATCTGAATAACTAGTCTGTTGACTACAAGTGTAAAATACAGTGAAAATATAGAATGGTTCACCTTTAAACAGGGGAAAGTGGCCACCTACATAATGGACCTTAGGAACATCAAGACGGCCTTTCCCTGCTCTTGAGTCTTTGTTGGTTCATCCATCCATCCATCCATCCGTCCATTCACTAAACATTTATAAGCAACTACTATGAACAAACACTGTGATAAATATTAGTGATATAAAGTTGACTATGAAATTATCTCTGCACTCAGGAGTTCACAACCCATTAAGCAGATGCATAAAAACAATCATTGTGATATATTGTAATAATGATATGGTGGGTATACACTGTAATGAGTGATTTATATATATGAACACACAAACTATATATGCATACATACATATATATGTACACATGAAACACCAAACGCAGCCATGAGGTGTTAAGTAGGGGATGTCAAGGTTTCCTAGAGTAGCTATGAGTAAAGTTTAAGAGTTAGCTGAAGGATGAAGAGGAAGATGGGATGTGTGTGTGTGTGTGTGTGTGTGTGTGTGTGTGTGTGAGGCTGCTCTAGGTTGAAGGTTGAAGAAGTCAATGGTGCCAGGCAAGGAAGTATGAGAAAGTTCACTGTGCTTGGAAGGGAGGGGCCCAGTGGCAAGAGAGGAGGTTGGAAAAAGAGGGAGAGATTAGTTGGTAAAATTCCTTAGAACCAGCTTATTGTGAATTTACATTGCCCTTTTCTGGGAGAGCTAGCTAAGATCAGAGGTTGGAACCATGGGAAGTCTGTTGTTTGGAGATTCTTGGAAGGGTTACTATCCAGGAGGAAGATTGAGAAGATGCAATGAATGTGCGAGGGAAATGGGTACATGGAAGAGAATGTCCCAGTAGAAGGAAATAGTCATAAAAAGTAGATGACAAAGTGTGTAGATGAATTTTATCTACCAATTTTGTTTTATTTTGGAATTAGTTCACATACTATAAGCCAGTTCATCATGCATTTCCTTGTTTCAGAAACTGTTGTATCAGATTACTATGTGGTCATTTAATAAAAGTTTTGTATATTATTTTGTCATTATAATCTTGAATATAATCTATTATTGTGATTTCATAAATCTGAGACATTACTGGATTCTTCCTAGGCATCTTTGAAATATTATTTATCATCACATACATAAAATATGTTACGGTGCTGGAACTGAGTTTCCTGATAATAATAACTTGAAGTCTGACTTAAAATTCAATCCACCATGAATTTAAAAAAGAAATATTTTAAAAACAAAAATAACCCACTGAAATCAATTCCATTGGAATATTATTGATAAATTATTTTATGATGGGTAATGTTGATTATCTGAACATTGGCACTTTTTCCCCCTTTTGAAATGTTGGTATCTATTTCTCCACACCACTTCATCCATTAAAATACTCAAATGCTTTTATGCTTTTTGATATATCTACTTTGTATAAAATCAGTGGATAGAGAATGAATTGCTCAGATTGATATTTCACATCATGTAGGCAAAAATTGGACTCTTTACTGAAAACCTTTAAAACTGAAACCACTCCGATAACTGTATTGTAACAGACATTCTATGTTATGGCCATATTTGACTAGTATGAAGTAGCATGTATTGTAGTACATAAGATGTTCTTAAATACTGACAAAAAAGTTCAGAAGCCTTCTTAACAGCAGCTTTAAAATAACTAAGTACAATGAATCTAATTGTAATAAAGGAACTACAGGTTAGATAAAGATTCTCTGAATGTTCCTTATTGCTTCTCAGTAAGGGGAAGCAGTTATAAAAAGTTCCTTTGTTCATATTCTCATCCTTACCTCTTAAGGAGTAATCAGAGTTCTTTTTATCACTCATGCAATCTAGGAAAATGGAAACAGTTACTGTTACTATATAACTTGATTCTTAATGACCGTAATTTCCAACAGTTAAAAATGAGTCAGAAGTATAGTAGTAGTGCTTAAAAAGTGAAACAAGAGCCAGGTGCAGTGGTGTATGCCTACAATCCCAGAAGCCTGGGAGGCTAAAGCAGGAGGATCGTGAGTTTAAAGCCAGCCTCAGCAAAAGCCAGGCGGTAAGCAACTCAGTGAAAGCCCATCTCTAACTAAAATACAAAATAGGGCTGGGGATGTGGCTCAGTAGCTGAGTGCTTGAGATCAATCCCTGGTACCTGCCCATGCCCCTAAAAAGTCAGTTATTTTATGCTATAATTGCAAGTACCAAGTGATCTAGTGATCTATTCTCCATACTCTGTGCTATCTGTACCTTTTCAAAACCAGTATGTTCACTTTGGATCAGTGTTCCTCTGGAAAAAATAGGAAGAAACTGGAGAACCCAGAAAACAATAGTGATGCTGAAAGAAATGGGAAACAGCATTTTCTTCCTCAGACTTCAGTGGAACTATTTAGAAGGAGTTAATGGGTGCTTTCGAATCATAGAATTGTACAGCTGGTAGAGGCCACACATCATTTGATCCCGTCACTTTAATTTGCAGAAATGGACACCTAAGCAGGCTTTTACCCAAGTTGCAAGTAAGATATTTGAGACCAAGGCCCAGGTTTTTTGACCCCATTCTCCAAACCAGTGTGGGTTTTTTCTTCCTTCCTTCCTTTTCTCCCTCCCTCCCTCCCTCTCTTCTTTCTTTCTTTTCTTTTATTCTTCCTTCTTTCCTTCCTTCCTCCCTCCCTCTCTTCCTTCCTTCCTTCCTTCCTTCCTTCCTTCCTCCCTCGTTCATTCTTTCTTCCTTTTTCCCTTTCCCTTTCTTCCTTCCTCCCTCCTTCTCCCTCTCTCTTTCCCTCATTTGTTCTTTCTTCATTCCTCCTCTCCTTTCCTTTCTTTTCCTCTTTCTTTCTCTTTCTTTCATTCTCTCATTCTTTTATTCTTTCTTCTCTTCCCACTCCCCCCTTTAGGTATCTGAGAGAGTACACTGTATGAAGCACGGCACCACATTGGACAATGTACCACCTTAAGTGGAAGAAGTAACTTTTATTATCTACAAATCAGCCATCCCCCAAACTGGCACCACTTCTCTGCTGGGCATCCCACAAGCTGATTGTTTAGGTCCCAGCTGCTTCTAAAAATGGGTAGAGCCTTCTGAGGTCACAGGTCACAATTCCTGTTTAGTCAAGCATTCAATTCTTATTTATTAATTTTTAAAATTGTAGTAAAGTACATATAACATAAAACTTACCATGTTAACCATTTTGAAATGTATAATTCAGTGCCATTCAGTACATTCACAATGTCATGTGGAACCATTGCCCATTTCCAGAACTTGTTCATTGTCCCAGACAGAAACTGTAGCCAGTAAGTAGCAACTCCCTGTTCCCTGCCCCAACCTTACCCCTCCTCCGCCCCAGCCCTGGTAAAGACTTTTTGTCTTCAGAATTTGTCTTTTCTAAATACATCCTATAAGCAGAATCATACAATATTGGTCAATGCTTGTTCTTATTAAGTATTTGCTCATTTATTAAACTGTTTCTTTAATATATATTTAGTGTTGTTCTAGGATTATAAGAGAGAGAGAATGTGGCATCAGAGAATTTGTAACTTAAAAGGTTCATTTATATTCAGTTCTGTATTTCTCTTCCCTCCCTACCCCTGTCCTGAATAAACCCAGATCTTTGCCTATCATGAGTACTCAAAACAATGTTTATTTATTCAGATTTTGTTAGGGATTCTGCATTAACAAATACAAAAAATTAAACTGGTGGACCTACATTTTGTTTGATATTTCCAGAGAAGGCAATAACACACAGTCCCTTCAGATATTTCCATTCCAGTGTCTTAACCTTAGACTTTTTTTGGTACTGGGGATTGAACCCAGGGGTGCTGTACCTCTGAGTACATCCCCAGTCCTTTTTATTTTGAGACAGGATCTTGCTAAGTTGCCCAGCTGTCCTGAGGCTCCTGCTGCAGCCTCCCAAGTAGCTGGAATTACAGGAGTGTGCCACTAGTTCAGACTTGGGTGTCAAACTTTTTGGAAATCTTGGAACATTACTTTGCCTATACTTATTTGTTTGTTTTTTTATGGAGGGGAGTTTCTTTTCTTTTTTACTCCTTTATTTATTTTTGATTGGTATTTTCTACATATATAAAAGATGATCCTTTTGGCACATCATATATTATATGACATGATTTTATTAATTAAATACATTCCATATTTCTTCCTCTTTCCCTCCCTCTCTCCCTCCCTCCATCTCTCCATCCCTCCTTTTCTTTCTTCCTCTCTCCTTCTCCTTCTCCTCTACAGGTCTTCCCTATGAGGAGTTTCTTTTTATTCCATGAAATTTACATCCAGATGAAAGTGTTTGAATTCAGTTTTGTTTTTTTTTACCTCCAACATTAGCAAGAAATCCCAAATGCCTAGCTTCATTCTGTTGGCAATTAATGTATACTTTTAATAACATAGGCTGAGCCTGACATATTTGGATTTTTTCCTTGCTTCAGGATGCAGAAAAGCTCATGCTGAAAGGAAATAAAGTGTAACGTTCAGGCTACATGGGATACTATACCATGTTCCAGGACACTGGCTTCATTGATACTTGGCTGAGATTCAGCCCACGTTCAGAGTTCACTTCTAATGTCAGGTCAATGTAAACATTTAAAAATTTTAAATCACTCAGAAAAAGAGTGGTAGAGTAATTAGAAATCTTTTTTAAAAATTTTAGTTTTCAGGAAATGGGGCAAGTGTGAGGGCAGGCTTTTTATTTTTGTTTTAGCATTAAGGATGCAGGGTGCTGTAGATGTTAACAGTGTCGGGCATAAATTAAATGATAAATAGAACAATTGCGGGTAAAGTTGGCATCAAGTGTTTCATGTAAAGACTTTAAATGTCCCTTGTACTTAGATAACCTTTTCCACGGTATCAGCACTACTCAAGTGACTACTGTCTTCAGAGACAGTTTTGTCTCTGTTTATAAGGAGCTAGAGATAATGAAAACTGAGAAGAAGAAAAAAAATCCCTGTCAATCAGGATATATTGCCCTTCCAAGTGCACTTTCTCTTATCTTGTAAAATAAACCATTGGAGTTTATAGTACGGAGCTCTCACCTGGCCTGGCTGTGAAAAGGAGTTTGGAAAGATAAAGACAATTGCAAGACAGAGAAAAGCAGGAACACACAAAAGGGGAGAGAAACTGTGGGTTTACTTTCTGCTTTATACATCCCAACTTGACCAAAGGCTGGAGCAGAACTCTTGAACTTTCTTCCCATGAGATATCTTGACTCTTACATTTCCTCCATAAAATATTTGCCTTTGAATGGTACACTTCTCTAATTAGGCATGATCTTTCTCATCTTTAGCTACTTTCCCTTAGGTTTTCAACTTTTAGCTTATTTAAATATAAACATGTATGTAGAAAAACACAAATGTCCTAAGCTTGATATATCTGTGCACACTGAGTATGTCCATCCAATAGCACCTTGAACAAGAAGCATGACATTGCCTTTAAGTCTTCTGGTGCCTGATTTAGTCTCCACCCACCTTCCATCATGACAAAATGACTTTTTCCTGATTTGAACTTTGTTAGTGGAATCATACAATATGTGTTTTTTGACACCTAGTTTCTTTTGTACAGTATTGTTTATGAAGCTCATTAATATTCCCCCCTTCATATTTTTTTTTTTTTTTTTGGTACTGGGGATTGAACTCAGGGGCACTGGACCACTGAGCCACATCCCCAGCCCTATTTTGTGTTTTATTTAGAGACAGGGTCTCACTAAGTTGCTAAGTGCCTCACCGTTGCTGAAGCTGGCTTTGAACTCATGATTCTCCTGTCTCAGCCTCCCTAAGTGCTGGGATTACAGGCGTGAGCCACCGTGCCCGGCCTCCCTCCTTCATTTTTATGCTTCTCTCTCTCTCTTTTTTTCCTGTTTTGAGATGGGATCTTGCTAAGCTGCTGAGGCTGGCCTTGAACTAGCAATCCTCCTGCCTCAGCCTCCTTAGTAGCTGGGATTGCAGGCATGTGCCCCCATACCAGCCTATGCTTCTCTCTTAATTTTTATGCTTCTCAATGTTTTCTTTTCCCCCTCAGATAAAGAAATACTTGGCTTTTATCTGTCTCATCTTTGATTCAGCCATGACACCCATGACATGTAGATAGAGGGACTCTAAGTCAAATCCTTGCAATAGCCTTTTTAGCTGAGGCTGTCCTTGCTCTTTCTCTCCCACATGATTATCTGGGAAGAACTGAAAGCTTAGAGGAGAGAGTTGAAAAAGACAAGGGTGGCTCTCCTCTGCTCTGCCCTGCAGCTCTTTTTCTTCAACACTCTCCTCTTCACACCACTGGAGAGTGGTGGTGATACAGTTGCTCTGGAACTCAATGATACCTGGCCACATAAAGCCCAGCTCTCTATGGAAGAGGGAGCTAAGGGGAAACATGACTTTGTAAGGTTTGGTTTGGTATAGAGATCTCAGTCCTCCAGAGGGTACCCTTAGCTTTCTCTTTTAATTCCCTACTTTTTTTTTAAACACAATTTTAGAGAGTTGTATTGTTTCAGGAACCAATTTCCTGTCAACTTTCAGCTAACACCTCTCCTGGTAACGTAGGACCAAATGCAGGGTAGTGTAGTGAAGACTTCCTCCTTTTTAGGCTTGTATTTAGTGAACAGCCTCCTTCCAGCTTGTCAAGAAGATCATGATGAAATTATATGTACACCCAATACACGTCCTGTAGTTCTGGGCTGACCATCTCTCAATTTGTGGTGATCTGGAGACCCTTGCCTTTACTCTTCTACCTGGCTAAACCCCTCTCTCCTTTAGACCCTCTCTCTAAAATGCTATACTTTTGTGTGCAGACACTTACTTGACATTTCTATTTGCCTATCTAATAAATGTCTCAAACTCACCCTGGACAAAATGGAATTTCTGGTTTTCTCTGCTAAACCCATTCTACCTGAGCATGTTCTATTTTGGTTAAATGGAAGCTCTATCCTTCCAATTTCTCAGGACAAAAATCTTAGAATCATTCTTGCCTCGTTTCTGTTTCATTCACTCTCTATCCACCCTCTTGGCAAATCCTGGATCTGACCAGCTTTGCTACTTCCACTGCCGCCACTTTGATCTGAGCCACTTCTAAATTTCTCCTGACTTGTTTCAGGGGGTTCCTAACTTGGCTTCTGCTTTTCCTTTGTATCCTACATTGAGTCTGTTCTTAACAAAACAGAGCTGCCCTTTTGATAAGTACGTCAGATTATGCTGTTCTCTCTTCAAACTATCCAGGGGCTCCCTACTTCATCCAGAGAGAAGCCAGAGTCCCCCAAGGTCCAATGTGCTCTTCCTCCTTCTCTTTAATGCCCCCCTCTCTGTGCTGTACCTCTCCATAGTTCACCCCCAATACCTCTCTGAACTCATCTTTCCAATTCTTGCTTTTGGTTATTCAGTATGAACCTGATCTCAGGATGAACCCCTTTGCCATGTGACTTTGCTATTCTGCCCATCAGGAGGTAGAATCTCTTATCTCCTAAATCTGAGCTCGTCTTGTGACTTGCTTTGACCAGTAGAATGTAGTGGAAATGATATTGTGATAGTTCAAAGGCTAATTCTTCACATGCCTTTGTGCTTTTGCTTGCTCTCTTTAACCCTACGGAGACATGTAAGAAGATGTATGTGGCCCTGTTAATCTGGTCACTCGAACTAACAAGAGTCACCTTTCAGAGATGTGAGCGAGGCTGTCATGGACCAGCTGGTCCCCAGTCAAGCTACCAGTTGAGCAGCAGCTATGGTAGACTCATGAATGAGCCCAGTCAAAATCAGAAAAGAAAAAAAAAAAAAAAAAAAAAAGAGCTACTCTGCTGAGTGCAATCCAAATTGCTGACCCACAGAAAAGTGAACTAAATAAATTAGTTATTTTTAAGGCCTTAAATCTTGGGAGCTTGTCCTGTTTTATGGCAAAATGTAACTGATATATGAAGTAGAGAATTCACTAAGGGATAGCCTGTTATGTAATATTATTATCAAACTTTATGTTTTCTCCACTGATTTGAAATCACACTTTCATTCCAAAAATATTGTCTTGGTTCTTCTGGGTTCTCTATTATATACTATTGATTTATTTGTCCTTTGTGGTTTAGCTTCACTCAAAGGTATATTTTAACATGTAGAAGGACAGATCTCACTTTATTACTTTTTTCTTAAACAATTTCTAACTATTCTTTGTATTTTTCCTCTTTTTATGAACTTAATATTGTTTTCCACATCCCTAAAAGTAAATGTTGAGTTCAGGTTGGGATAGTATTAAATATATGATTTTAAAACTATGGCATTTTAAGCTGAGCACGGGGGTGCACGCCTATAATCCCAGCAGTTTGGGAGGCTGAGACTGTAGAATCACAAGTTCAAAGCCAGCCTCAGCAATGGCGAGGTGCTAAGCAACTCAGTGAGACCCTGTCTCTAAATAAAACACAACATAGGGCTGGGTATGTGGCTCATTGGTTGAGTACCCCTGAGTTCAATCCTCAGTACCATTTAAAAAAATATTAAACTGTTTCATCTGGAAATACAATCTTTTAAATTACTGATTAAATATTGTTTCACATATTTCAGAATAATTTATATTTTTCCTTATATAGCTTTCTCATGTTTCTTGAGTTGATTCTTGGGTGTTTTGTATAAGAAGGGGGATCTTCCCCTTAGATTTTTTTAAAATATTTATTTTTTTAGTTGTAGGTGGACAGAATATCTTATTTTATTTTTTTATGTGGTGCTGAGGATCGAACTCAGTGCCCCACGCATGCTAGGTGGGCACGCCACCACTGCACCATAACCCCAGCACCCCCCTTAGATTTTATTATTGATATTTAGGAAGATATTTGACTTTGGTGTATTAATTTTATAACTGACACTCTTACTCAACTAATTATTTCAGAAAATGCTTATAGTGGAACTTTTAGCTCTATGAATCATATACTTGCAAATAATGATAACATTTCCTCCTTTCTAATTTATTTATTCTCCATTTTTGTTTAAGTCTTAATTTCTTTGGTTAGCACTTTTAGAATAATGTTGAAGGTAGTGATGATAGATTACCCTCTTTTGAATCTTGCCTATATTGTTTTCTTTAAACTAGGCAGCAGGTCTTTGAGAAAAGGAGCCATGTCTTGTTATTTATCCTTCTACCCTTGATCCTTAGTATAAAGCTTTACATATATTTGACAATAAGCCAATATTTAGTACTTCAAGGATTGAGCACTTATTGCAGACCTTTTTTGTATCAGAGATTAAACTAAGTACTGGGTACATACAGATTCTCTAGCTTCAGGACTCTTCCTGTCTATCCATATTGTATGGACTTTAGAATTAGATAGAACCAGGGCCTAACCCTGGTTTTATGTTTTATCAGTTGGGGACTCTGGAAAATTTATGTCAGTATTCTAAATTTCACTTTTAGCCCCTGAAAATCTGGAAAACAGTAGTAACTCTCTCATGAGTTTGTTGTAAATATTAGATAATATATTTATAAAAGCATATTGAAGGAGTTATGAATAAATGATTAAATAGCAAACACAGGAAAAACAGGTATGAGAGGCATCAGGCTCAGATTTGGACATGCTGAGTTGAAAATGCCTGTGGATTCTAAATGGAATCATGTTGGTCAATTGAATATACAGATCCGGGATTTGGAAGGATTTAGATGAATGTGCTATGTAGGTCCTTAAATTGTCAAGGCCCAGAAAATCACTCTAGCCATTAGAAAAAGACAAGAGGTTTTGCGGAGGATGGGTAGATAGGAAGGGAAATGACTGGGAAGCTGGACTCAAGATGGGAAGCCACCAGAAGGGAGGCTGCTCAAGGAGGGAGAGGCAAAGGCTGCAGAATGGTCTCATAAGCTGGCACTGCAAAAGTGCACTGATGTTGCCATGTAGTGGGCCACTGGCACCTTGGCAGGAGTGGAAGCCTGACTATAGTGCAAGTAGCAGGTGAGAAGGGAGAGAGGAGCTCTGCAGGGAGGGCGGAGTCAGTAGCTTAAGCCCCAGCAACATCCAAGCCTGGAGTTCAGATGCACCCCTGTGAATTTTCTGTGCTAGCAAGGTGGCTACATCTGAAACTTTTTAGGGGCTGAGACACTACTTTGGCAGGTAGCTGAGTATAATCTCAGTGAGAGAGAGAGGGTCTTCCCACTTGGTAAAGAATTGCAACATGGCTTCAGCGCACTGAGGATTCCAGAGAAGGCAGAGCACCTTTGGCTTCTCCAGGTCTCCAGACCATCAGCCTGGTAGATAAGGTGTCTATCAGTAGCACAGACTACTTCCTGGGAAATGCAATAGTACCTGGAAGAAAAAGCACTGCAGGTACAATCATGATACTAATGGCAACAGCAGTGGCTGGAGGATGCAAAAGTCCCAGGAAGAAATGGCATTTTCCAGGTACTTTCCAAAAGAGGCATTTGCCAGTGGCTGTGGTGGTGTCTTATATCACCAGAGGAGACGGTGGCTGGGATACTTCATAGGATACCTGCCTGTGTTCACTTGTGAGTACATTTGAGGCAGTCCTTGAGTATGGTTAGAAATATGCAAGAAAGTGTTTAGGGACATAGGGCCTGTGGCAAGTAAAGGTAAGAGCCAACAAAATAGGGGTAATAAGTACTCCTCTGATCTTGTGCACCCATAAGCCAGGACGCACTCAAAGCAACATGTGTTATCTGGGGAAGGAATTGTTGCTAAGCAAGTTTAAAAAAGCCCTGGAAGAATACAGACCTTTGCTACTGTCTTGGGATTGTCTCTGCATTTCAATGCATTTTATTAGGACAGACAGAGAAACACACACACACAAAGTCCCAGGATTAAATAACACAGGAAACAGTGGGTGAAAGAATATCAAGCAGATCCATACAGAATCTCTGGTATAATGACTCATTCAAGTCATATTCACTGAGCACCTACCAGGTTCCAGTGGCGAATAGCTCAGGCATGTTTAGTTCCCTACTAGGGAGACAGGGCTAATGAAGATTACAGATCTCTAGGAGGGACAGTAGAATAGTCAGAATGCCCCATATGTATGACTATGAACCTTTTCTAGCAGAAAACTATCACTATCTTTAGTGTTCTGTGTGGTGCAGTTTGGGAACATTGCATAATATAAAAAGGGAGAGGAAGGGTAGAAGAGAGCTAGGAGGTTGGAATGTGGCTATTTGGTTGCTGAAAAGGTATACTAAAGTAGAAAAAGAAAGCCAAGGAAAGAAGCATTTAGCAGAGTAGAAAATATTTATAAATGAATGATAAAACCCAACTTGAGGTGAAGTTATAGAATAGAGATTCTGAACTGTCCCCATACTCCAAAGCTCTACAAGAGCTTGGGGTGTGGGCATTTGTTTAAGAATTGAGACTCCTAAGGCATGGAAATCACACAATGGCCAGTCCAGGTTCCAGAGCTATTAAAACTGACAACTAGGACTTGATTAAGTTAACCTTTACCATGGTTTTCTAGTGCATACCAAATAATCTCTCTTCCCCCACCCCTCTCTCTTTTGGCTTTCCAAATAATTTGAAAATTTATATATTCCATGTCACATTTATATTTGATTGACACCTAAAATTTTTTAATCATATGTTTAAATAATTGTATATGATGCAGTAACTGGGTTATTGCAAATTATGTCTATGCCTCAAATGTACTTTTGAAACTTCAAATTTAAGCTATCTCTTTACAAAATTTGCTTACCATGTAATTAATTAACAAGACCATTCCTCATTGTCAGCCCACATAACCAAATCCAGTTTTCTTTCTGACATAAAGTGGCTTCTTCATCATTTTAAATTCTATTCAAATATACTGCTGAACTACCCATCTCGTTTCTGAAGTCTCATCCTACAGTACAGAGGAAAAGAGAGCAAAAGTGATAAGAAAACAGGTGCAGCCTTGGAGATTCACTTGAGTTTTTTTACTTGGGTGAACAGAGGCTCCATCTCCCTCTGTATCTCCTTCCCTGCTCACTGTGCTTGGCTCTCACAGGACCTCCCCTCGGGGATGATGCTTTCCCCAAATTTCTATGACATTAGCGACTTGGAGGTTTTTCCAGGCTGGAGCAATGCTCATAGTAAGAGTTGGGGAAGGCTTCACAAGTATTAGTTGACTGAATGAAATTGGAAGTGACATAATATGCATATAAAATAGGAGATGTGACTTGACGGGACCCAGGCCACAAGTATAAAATCAAATTCATAGAAAAAATATTGACATAAAATTTATAACTGAGTGTTTAAGCAGTCATAAGGGATATTATTTGTTATGTATCACTGATGAGGAATCTGCATGGGTGGCCTCATATCTTGATGACATTTTCTGGTTAAGATGTCAAGCCTGTAACCAGAGGCCTGAGACTGGAGCCACTCTACCTCTGGGCGTCAGATGGCGCTCATACACCACCAGAGATGTGTTTGCTAACCCCTTCAGCTTCAAGTTTCCGTTTTACAAGGGGGATATCTGTGGCTCTAAGTAAAATTCTCAACAAACAGATCTCCTGTAGATGCCAGACTATAGTCAGTTTTCCAAAGAAGGGTTTAATACAAGTGCATGAAAACCTTCTGATAAAGCAGCCAGCTTAGGCTTCACTGAAGCCAAATCTTGTATCTGTGTTACAGTGACCCTATCTTTTCTTGCATGGTCTTTGTGTTTATAAACAGCTTCCTTACAGAGAAAGAAAAGACGGAAGGAAAAAAGCAGAGAGAGAAAGCTAAAGAGACAGTGTATTACCTTCACTGGAGAATTACAGTTGATCCAGAGAGAAACCCGGTGCGGTGACCTGTGACTTCGGACAAATCACTTACTTTGTGTTCTTCATCCGTGGAATAGGACAGTTGACTCAATGTATTCTGATCTTTGGGAAGGCAGTTTTTTTAGTATGTAAAAATTTTACTATGTATCATCAACTATTGTTTCCTTTTCTCTAGGAGAATATTGTGCCTGATCTCTTTCCTCCTATTTTCCCTTTTCTCTTATTCCTGGGCTCTAAGGGGGAAGAATAGAAGGAGTTTATCAATCTGCAGGGATGAAGTAAAAAAAAGCGAAGAAGAAGCAAGCAAGCAACCCCCCCAAACAAAACCCACACATGAAACAGGCCATTTTACCAACTGTGAGACCTTGAGGTCTTTGGACCTCAGTTTATTTGTACGTGAAATGGGGTTAATCATATATATTTGAAATTAATT
Organism: Geosciurus inauris; assembly: GCA_004024805.1. Lineage (NCBI taxonomy): Eukaryota > Metazoa > Chordata > Mammalia > Rodentia > Sciuridae > Geosciurus > Geosciurus inauris. The sequence continues at coordinate 23,448 of PVHX01006274.1, forward strand.
ATACATATTTGAAAAGATTATTTTTACAAGAATTGAACAAAGTAATTCATATTTGATGAATTATTTATTTCCTGAGCCTCCGAATAGATAGCAAATACAGACTAATGCTGAGTTTGAATCCAAAATCTTCAGGGATTCATTTTCAGTCTTGTTACTTCCAAGGCATAATATCTGTTTCTTTTCTTTCCAATTAGATTGGCTCTTTGTAACATGATTATTTATCTCTTCATTGAGTTATGGAACAAATATTTACTGAGGACCTACTGTACTCCAGGCAGTATACTAGGGATGGGTGAAAAAAGACAAGAACAAAACCTTTGACCTCCTGAATGGATGTTTGGGACAGAAATAAACAATAAATAGGTAACAAACATGTAATATGTAATTACTATTATTTACTATAAAGGAAACAAGTGCTATGGTTTAAAAAAATAACATGAAGGGAGGGATAACTCAGATCCAGTGGTTAGAGTAAACCTTTCAGGAGAGGTAAAATCGTAACACAGGAAATGGAGATGGTGGTAAATACTTTGTTCTAGGCTGTGAAACAATCCACACACTCAACACTTACTGAAAGATTTTTATTTTTATTATACTTCAGTAGCTAATGCAGCTGTATTTATAACAATATAATGACACCATACATTTTGCACTTTATATTAACATATTTCTTTGGGGGATTTTATCAAATTTATCTTTTTACCCTAATACTTTACATTTAGCTTGGTCCATAGTAGGTGCCCAATAAACGTGTCTTGAATGAATAAATGACTGCAATAATCCTCCAAGGTAGGCAAGACAGATGTTATTGCCCCATCACAGAGATATTAAAATGACTATTCTTGTTTGCAAGAAAGTGGAGCTAGAACTAAAATTATGATTTTTTTGGAAAGGTACTAGGGATTGAACTCAGGGGCACTCAACTAAGCCACATCCCCAGCCCTATTTTGTATTTTATTTGGAGACAGGATCTCACTGAGTTGCTTAGCACCTCACTTTTGCTGAGGCTAGTTTTGAATTTGTGATCATCCTGCCTCAGCCTCTGGAGCCGCTGGGATTACGGGTGCATGCCACTGTGTCTGGCTAAAAATTATAATTCTTTAAAAAATTTTACTTCAGTGTTCTTTTATTACAGTCTTTGGAATTAAAATCTTACCTGTATGTTTACAGAAGTTTTGATTCATACTGGAGTTTTTAGGTAAGATGCAATACAAATATCTGACAGAAAACTAGGGCAATCTTGTGGAGAATATGTTGCTTTTAAATAACACTGCCATTAGTCCAGTGGAATTCTCCATGCCACCTATGCTCCAACCTTAGCATTCTAGACAGGTTTACACCCTCGGGTTGCTGTCCCATAAACCAATGACTAGCTTCCAAATTTTAGTGTTTTGTGAGTTGTTATTAAAGAATGACTCCAGAACTTCTGGGCTTGAGGGTGCCAGCATAATATATCATGTGTAAAATCAATCGAATTCCAAAAGTTGAAGATGGATTTCTTCACATGGATTCCTCCCTGTAAGTACCCATTTTTTATAGGAGGTAAAGTTCAGAGGAATCTCATGGGTGTCTTGTGTTGGTGGCTCCAATGGGCAACTAAAAATTAGCCTGAACAGAATGACTGAGAAGATCTTTGGCCAAGAGAAGTTTCTCACCGGGACCTAGAATGCCACTTTAGTGACTTGGTTTCTTCATTTTAGGCAGAATTTTTGCATTGCAGTCTTTCTTCATATACATCTATTAATCAGTCACTGAGTTGGGTTTTGAGAGAGACACAAAGAAGACTTGTCACCAAGTCACCATTTTTTCACCAAGAAAGTCATGCATTCATTCATCCATTGCACAGTATTTCCTGAGCACACTCTATCACATAGGGTAGTAGGCACTTGGGGAAACAAATAGCTAACGTATTTTGGGAACTTACTAAAGAAAGGCACTGACAATTTGAGGTGATTTTCATGTAACTCATATTCTCACAATCCCCATTTACAAATGAGAATGTGAGGTTAGTTGATTTACCTGGGGTCACACCTACAGGGAACAGTAGTGTTAGAATTCAAATGTGAGTGATCTGGCTTCAGAACCTGAGTCTTGACAGTGTTCCTGCTTTTAAGGAGCTCACAGTTACGTGGGGAAGATACGAATGGAAAGAGATGAACCAGCAGGTCTGGGGTACAGAGTAATGTATAACTCCCATATCTGCAGCCTGGAGGAGCGGGGTAGCTTTCAAAAGAGGGGAGACAGTTGGGCTGAATCCATAGCTTAGTCAGCATGTAAACATAAACAACAAAAAGAACCCTTTGTTCCCCTTTCCTACTTCTTTGCTGTTAGCTGTACCATGCCACTGAAGTCAGTTTGATAATGTAAGTTTTGGTTCTTTTTAAAGTAATAGAAAGAAAGAACTGCTCCAAGCAGTCAGTGATGTTTGGGTAGGTAAGATATGGCAGGGATACGACCCATGGAATCTCTTTGTGCTCTTGCTTCTCTTTCTTAACATTGTTCGTTTTCTGGGTTGGTTGTGGAGTCAGAGTGGAAACCTCAAGACACTAGTAGGCATCCCAGGAACACACAAATCTAAAATAAAACTTCAAGGGGAAAGTGGATGGATAAATTCAGCCTCACCAATATGAGGCTTTATCTATTAATTCTCTGCTTGCTGATTGTCCTTCAAAATCTTGTTATTTCTGTATCCTTTCCTGGGATTATAGTATTGAAGCCAGAATTAGACTGGCAGTCAGTGTAGATAAGTAAATTGAGTCAGGTCAGATCAAGGAGGCCAATTTGGGTCTGGGAAGTGGGAGAGGGATTGAAATGCTAATGCCTTCAGATAACCTGCCTCTGCTCCAACCTGTTGCTAAGGTAACCTGTCCCAGGGAGTTGTTAATTAAGCCCCTTCCTTCCCAAATCACTCCACCTGGGCCCTTCCCGCTATCCACCTGCTTCTCACCTTTTGGCCATCCCACCAAGCATCTCCTGGGCCTAGTCACAGGCACGAAGGAGAGAGAAGGGGAGAGAGCAAGAGAACAAAGGAAGACTAGGACATATAAAAAGGCAAAATATGTGTACTTCTTGGGATACCAGGATACCAGCTATGGCCCCCTGCTTCCTCCCTGGAGAAGTCAGTGTTACCCCTTTTTAAATAAACCCTGCTTAAATGCTTGCCTTGGTGTGCTCCTCTAATGTTATACCTCAGCATGTGAGGAAGCAGAACTCGTCATATGTAACCAGCAGTATCAACATCATCACTTATTCCTACCTGTCCATGGTCCTAAAGGGCACTGCTTGAGGCCCACCTTTGTAAGGAAGGCTTCCCAGGCTCTTACTCCCAGCATTGACCTGGCTTCAACTTCCTGCTGTGCTTGTGATCTCAAGCCCCCATGGAGCATATAATCTCATGAGTCATCTCACTATTAAATGTGTGCTGCTTTGAATGTCTGATGTTTTCTTACTATAACATCATATTTCACATTCCTTGGTACTCATACTCAGTACCCTTTCCCTCAAACCGATGGTTCCAGTTACTGAAGCATCTAGGGAGGTGCCTCTTTCTAAAGCCAAGGAAATTTGGACCATGCACCTGTGAATTTTTCTCCTTTAGCGCTTATACACTAGCTAAGTTTCCTAATGCTGTTTTGCTTCAATTTGTGATTGATTCTACTACTCATACTTTTACATAAACTTCACTTACACAGTTTTAAAACTTTCTAGGTGTCAGCATGATTGCTACCACTTTTGAGAATATTTACATTGTTTACTTTTTTTTTTTAAATTTAACAATTGTTACAAAATACAACCGGTGGCATATTCTTTTTAAATCTCCAAAACTTTGAGCTGAATAATATGAATATGTTTCTTAATTTTATACTTCTAATGTTTTCTGAATGTATATAGCTCCATAGGGCATTCATTTCGTACATCCCATTGGAATTGGAGTGTTCTTGCCTCCTCTTTGCTGTTTTTCAACAAAAGTGAAAGCATGTGATGGATAGATATATCGGGAAAATATTTACATAATAATTTCATTACACTTTAATTTTGTGTTCCTAATTAATTTTAGATCATGAAAAGCTAATTGATGAGTTCCCAATTATGGCCAACTGCACTGAAGCTCATCTCATTGTGCTTTTACCTCCACTCATGTTTAGTTTCCAACTGTTATTCATATTCACAGTGGCGGCTGAAGTATTTTTGACACTATATTGAATACTGTGATTTAAAGTCTAATGCTAATAATATGAATATCACTAATACTAACAGCTAACACTTGTCAAGCACTTACTCTGCTGCCAGGGACTATTCTGGGCGCTTCACTTAGATTGACTTCTGTACTGAAAACATTGATTACAGTCAATGTGCAAAGTAATGGTTTATGCTTTCCCACGAAGCTAGATTTACAATGAATGCAGATGTTTCTTGTCCTCCCCTAGCTTTTTCAGATTTAAGGCACAAATATTATAGCTGTTATGAGTTGAAATGGGTCTTCTCGACATTCTTATGTTGAAGTCCTAACCATCAGTACCTCCACATGTGACCTCCTTGGAAATAGAGTAGCTGCAGACAGAATTAGCTAAGATGAGGTCATACTGCGGTGTGTATGGTGCAGCTAATCTAATGTCTTTATAAAGATGGGAAATTTGGACACAGACATGCACATAGGGAAGAACCTCATGTAAAAACATCAAGGCAGAGATTGGGTTGATGTTTGCACAAGCCAAGTAATCACAAAGTTGTCAACAGACAACTGGAATCTAGGGTGCAGTCATAGAACACCCCCCACCTCGAAGGAAACCAACTCAGCCAACACTTTGATCTTGGACTTCTTTAGAACTTTGAGCCACTTAATTTGTGGTACATAATTATGGTAGCCCTAGCAAACTAGTGAAATAGCTTACAGTTAAACAACAGGTGAGTAGCAAACTACATTAGATTGGCAACTTATTTATTTATTTATTTTTGGTGCCCCAAGATTCACTTAGCACATAAATGTTTGAGCAAGAAATTAATATCATGTGAATAAAGCCAACAAAATACAGCATCTTGATGGGCTTTGAAATGGCAGGGGAAGCAGCTGAGCATGGAGCTGAGTTTGTAGCTAGAACTTACCTGCTGTTAGGGAGGGAACTATTCTTGTCAAGGAAAAATTTAAAGTACATTCTTTTGGCTTTGCCTATGATTGCAAATGTCAAAATTCCATTAATTTGTTTTTCAAAGTTTAAGGTATTCTGCCATTTGGTTACTCAGTATATGAATAGAATGACATTTCTTGTGGTTGGCTCTATATAAGCTACATATGCACATTTGTTTGAAGGATATCATTTATCCTTCAAAGGTAGGGTTCTTTCTAGACTTTCCTGGGAGGGAAAGAATAGGGACCTTTTAGGAGTGGAGGTATACTGGACCCAAAAAAGGAATGAGTAAGGTCTACCTATATTTCAAGGGAAAATAATGCTTTTCTCTTGCCTGGAGTGGGGAATATTTAAAAGGCTATTTATTAAGAATCTATTTTATTTTGGGCATTGTACCAGTATCAGTTTGTCATATAACTGAATCCATAAAATAGCCCTTTGAAGTAGCTGTTAGTAACTCCATTTCCAGAGAAGGAAATGTAGGTTATTGGAGGTCAAGCCACTGGCCCATGGTCATACATCTAATAAGTGATAGACTTGATTTCCAGTCTTCCCTTCACAAAGGTTTGTGTGCTAACTCATCTGATCCATCCTAATTTGTCCAAATCTAGATGTAAGCCAAGTGTGGCCCTCCCTTTTCAGTATTTATTCAGGGGAGAATGAGTTACCTTGCATTTCTCCCTAGGTTATTCCTCTGTAGCACAGGTTCCTGTCCATTTTCTCAGGTTGGCCTTGAAGGACTGGTTATTTCATGGGTGGTCACTACCTGGATCTTGCACCTTTTTTATCATGAATTTTAGTAATTTGGGTCTTCTCTCTCCTTCTTTTCATTAGGGTGGCTAAGGGTTTGTCAATTTTATTTATTTTTTCAAAGAACTACCTTTTTGTTTTGTCAATTTCTTAAATGGTTTCTTTTGTTTCAATTTCATTGATTTCAGCCCTGATTTTAATTATTTCCTGTCTTCTACTTCTTTTGGTGTTGATTTGTTCCTCTTTTTCTAGGGCTTTGAGATGTAGTGTCAGGTCATTTATTTATTTACTTTTTATTCTTTTCATGAATGAGCTTAATGCAATGAACTTTCCTCTTAGCATTGCCTTCATAGTATCCCAGGGATTTTGATATGTTGTATCTGAGTTCTCATTTACTTCCAAGAATTTTTTTTTAATCTCTTCCCTCATGTCTTCTGTTATGCATGTGTCACTCAATAGTGTATTGTTTAGTCTCCGGGTGTTGGAGTAGGTTCTAGTTTTTATTTGATCATTGATTTCTAATTTCATTCCATTATTGTCATAATGCAAGGCAGTATCTCTATTTTTTTGTATTTGACAAGACTTGCTTTGTGACATAACATATGGTTTATTTTAGAGAAGGATTCATGTGCTTCTGAGAAAAAAGTGTATTCACTCATTGATGGATGAATACTCTATATATGTCTGTTAAGTCTAAATTATTGATTGTTTTATTAAGTTCTATGGTTTTCTTTTTGTTTGGATGATCTATCCAGTGGTGAGGGAGCTGTGTTAAAGTTACCAAGTATTATTGTGTTGTGGTATATTTGATTCTTGTAGTTAAAAAGGATTTGTTTGATATACATAGATGCCCCATTGAGGCATACATAGATATTTACAATTGTTATGTCTTGTTAATGTATGATTCCCTTAAGTAGTATGAAGTGTCCTTCTTTTCACTAAGTGGTTTGAAGTCCTATTTATCTGATATGAGGATGGAAACCCTTGCTTGTTTACGCAGTTCATGTGAGTGATACGTTTTTCCCCACCCTTTCACCTTCAGTCTGTGGATGTCTTTTCCTGTGAAATGAGTCTCTTGAATATAGCATATTGTTGGGTTTTTGGGTTTTTTTTAGCCAATCTGTCAGTCTATGTCTTTTAATTGATGAATTTAGGCCATTCACATTCAGGGTTATTATTGAAACATGATTTGTAATCCTGGTCATTTTGGTTTATTTTTGGTTTTTACCTTGACTTGGTTTCTCCTTTGATTTGCCTTTCCTTTAGTGTAGTTCTGTTCTTTGCATATTTTCATTGTTGGTTATCATTTCCTCCTCATGGAATATTTTGCCGAGAATGCTGTGTAGTGCAGGCTTTCTTGCTGTAAATTCTTTTAACTTTTGTTTATCATGGAAGGTTTTTATTTCATCATCATATCTGAAGCTTAATTTTGCTGGATATAAGATTCTTGGTTGGCATTCATTTTCTTTCAGAGCTTGATATATCTTGTTCCAGGATCTCCTGTCTTTTAGAGTCTGGGTTGAAAAATCTGCTGAGATCCAAATTGGTCTTCCCCTAAATGTAATATGATTCCTCTTTCTCTCGTAGCCTTTAACATTTTATCCTTATTCTGTATGCTAGACATTTTCATTATAATATGGCTTGGTGTAGATCTGTTGTGATTTTGTACATTTGATGTCCTGTAAGCCTCTTGTATTTGATTTTCCAATTTATTCTTCATGTTTTGGCAATTTTCTGATATTATTTCATTGAAGAGATTATGCATTCCTTTGGTTTAAAACTCTGTGCCTTCTTCTTTCCTGATAGATCTTAGATTTGGTCTTTTGATGCTATCCCAAAATTCTTAGATGTTCTGTTCATGGTTTCTTAACATCTTCCCTGTGTGGTCAACTTTAGTTTCAAGATTGTATATTTTGTCTTCATTATCTGAGGTTGTCTTCCAAATGATTTAGTCTGTTGACAATACTTTCTATTAAGTTTTTATTTGGTTTATTGTTTCCTTCATTTCAAGAATTTATGATTTTTTTCTCCCACAATCTCTAGCTCTTTCTTTCTTTAAATTTTTTTTTAGTTGTTGATGGATCTTTATTTTATTCATTCATTATTTATATGTGGTGCTGAGGATCAAACCCAGTGCCTCACGCATGCTAGGCAAGCGCTCTACCACTGAGCTACAGCCCCAGCCCCTCTAGCTCTTTCTTGAAGTAATCTTTTGGTACCTGTATTTGCTCCCTTATCTCTTTGTTGGTGTGATCAATGGTTGCCTTTATTTGCTCTCTTATCTCTCTGTTGGAGTGATCAATTTTTGCCTGTATTTACTCCCTTACATCATTCTTTAATTTGCAGATCATTTTAATTATGTACATTTGCATTCTTTCTCTGACATTTCATCAACTGTGCTGTCCATGGATTCTATTATTGTAGTATCTTGGTGGTTTGGGACACTTTCTTCATGTCTTTTTTCATGTTGATTTCATGTCTTCCTTTCTTTCAGTGCTGACCTGAGATATTGCAGTTTCTATCCTAGAATCTTGTAGTCATCCTACAGATTACCTGTACCTCACCTTGGAGTTCACTTCCAGTCCCCAGCAGGTGTCCCCAGATTGAAACTACTACAACTAATGATGGTGGTGGTGGTAGTGGAGGTAACTCAAGGTAGTAGTGGGGGTGGCCCAAGATGGATGCAAACACTTTGAGAGATGGGGCTGAAAGGGTGAGACTTACAGTAGCTCTAGGCTGAATGTTTGGTGATGCAGTGTTGTGGTGTGCTGAGCTGTGGTGGGAAGCTGCCTCCAGTTCCTGTCTGTGGTCCCACGGTGGAGGCTACCACAGGGGAGGTCTATGGCCATGGCTGCAGTATCCAAGACGGATTTGGGAAGGGATCGACAGCATGGACCTCAACTCTTGCAGGGGCAGTCCTGGGCCTGGGCTCTCACACAGGTCCCCGGAGGTGGTACTGGGCCTGGGCTCTTGCAGGTGGGCAGGGGCTCTGGTGTAGAACAGAGGGGGTGGTCCTGGGCCTGACCTTGACCCGGGCTGCCAGGAGGTCCCTGGAGGTGGTTCTGGTCCTGGGCTTGGGCTCTTATGTGTCAGGAGGGGCTCTGGCACAGAATGGTGGGGGCAGTCCTCTCAATAGCTACTTTTATCTAAACATTTCCTTTGCCTTTTCCCAGCTCTATTCTTATTCTTCCAAAATCAGAACAGCAACATTTAAGACAGAAATATAGCATAGGAACAAGGTACTCGTAAGTGACAGCCATTATGGTAAAGAGTTTTCATTTTCTCTTTCTTTCCTCTTTTCCCCTTGCATTTTCCTTTGTTAACAAATGAAACATTTGATTACAATGAAGTTCTCAGAACTTATGGAAAATTTGGGTGGAAAATATTACTTTGTTATTAGAAAGTATAAGTTGAATGAATGTAATAGAAGGGAGTTACAAATGCTGCCCAAAGGGTTTCCCTTCACATCATGAGCAAGTTCCTTTTCAGAAAGTAATTATCATAGTTCCCCCTTTATCTGGTTTGGTTTTCATGGTTTCAATTACCCATAGTCAACCTTGGTTTAAGAATATAAAATGGAAAATTCTATAAGTAAATAATTCATAAGTTTTAAATTGTATGCTCTTCTAGGTAATATGGTGAAATCTCCTGGTGTCCCACCCTGAATGTGAATCTTCCCTTTGCCCTACATATACACCCTGTATCTGCTGCCCACTTCTTCTTAACTTAGGAACCTTCTCTCCTGTTGGATTGACTGTCATGGAGTTGTAATGCCTGTGTTTAAGAACCCTTTATTTTACTTAGCATTGGCCCCAAAATGAAGAGGAATGATGTTGGCAATGTGGCTATGATAGAGAACCTGTAAAGTGCTTCCTTTAAGTGAAAAGTGTAAGGTTCTTGATTTAATAAGGGAAGAAACATTTGTATGCAGAACTTGTGAAGATCTATAGTCATTTTTGCTAATCTTTTATTTTGCCTAATTTATAAATTAAACTTTATCATAGGTTTGTACATATAGGGAAAACATGGTATATACAGGATTTGGTACTATCCATAATTTCAGGCAACCACTAGGGTCTTGGACTGTAAGGGAAAGAATACTGTAGAAATAAATGTCCACCCTGCCTGGCCCCCAGCAGCAGGCCAGGAGTCTCCACATAGCGGTTCTCACTCATGGTTGTGCATTATAATCCCTGGGAAATGTTTTTAACATTTTAATACCTAGAGTCTCACTGTTAGGAATTCTAAGTCCATTGGTCTTGAACTTGGCTTACACTTCAGGATTTAACAGGATTTTTGTGCACAGCCACCATTCTAAATGTGCTATTGCCCTTTTCATAGAGATATTTCTGGGCACACATGATTCTGAGTTAGTAACTTATTTAAAATGTGTTCTGAAGCACTTGTGTCTGGAGGGTAGGGAATAAACTCTACCATTGGGTAGAATTATGATAAAATTGAGATTCTAAATTCTCTGGATCCAAAACAAAATAAAGATGATGTGAAGCAAGACACAGGTGCTTTGTGGGATGGGAGACAAGAACACTGAGCCAGGCAGGGGTCAGGGGAGGACACAGCTCAGTGCTAGGTGTGGGAGGAAGAAGGTGAAGGGGCAGGCCCTGCTACTCTGGCCTCCTGAGGAAGAGCTACCCACCAGGATTTAAACCGGCTCTGTGCTTTGGAAATGCATACAGGCAAGGGGGATCCTAGGCATGCAACAGCACTGGAACTTCCTTCTTTCATGCATCCCTCCTCCAGAGCTTTTTCAGTGCAGCTTGCTGGGATGCAAGTGTAGCAAGGGGCTGGGATGGGCAGGTTGGATCCTCTTCCAAGGACCATCTTTATTTCATAGTCTCCAGTGAGGGCACCACCATGGACAGCTCCTACTCCCTCCTGCTAGTGGAGGGGTGGGTAGTGTGTGTGGCTCACACTACATTTACCTGGACTTTTGTTTTCCTAAATCACTGTGTACAGCCTTGCCACTTGGTTAATCAACATCAATTCCTATTAAAGTTTGGAGAGCTGGAGTGAGTAGGTGTTGCCTAGATGCACAGTGTTAGTATTGCTTCGGTTACTCCCTGAAGGTGCTTTGACTCTTTGTAGGCATGTGTTTTGTATTTTTCTGCATCAACTTGCTCTTCAATAATTAGTATGATCTGATGTACATTCAGAGAATAACATTAGATGACTATGTTTTGGCTCAGATGAGATTTCTGTCCTATAATAGTTAATTTTATTAGGCCAGTCATTTCTAAGGGCCTATGAGGGCAAAACAACCATTAAGTTTGGCCTTTCTCCAGTTTTTTTTCTTTTTATCTTTTTCCTGCCAACCACTGGAGGCAATGGTATAGAAAATTTATCCTTGCCTTGAAGACCTGCAATTAAGGATTTAAATCATTCTCTTTGAAAAGTTGCTTAAAATCCCTGAGTCTCTGTTTCTCTTTTATAAAATGGGGGTAATTTTAGTTTTTATTTTATAGGGTTTATTATTATTATTATTATTATTATTATTATTACTATTATTATTATTATTATTATTTTGGTAATAGGGATTGAACCCAGGGTGCTTACCAAGCTACATCCCTAGCCATTTTTTAAAGAATTTGAGATAGGGTCTTGCTAAGTTGCTTAGGGCCTTGCTAAGTTGCTGAGGCTGGCCTTGAACTTGTAATCCTGCTTCAGCCTCTCAAGTTGCTGGAATTGAACGCATGTGCCACCATGCCCATCTTATTTCTATTTTAAAAAATCATTATTTTTTTTAAAAAAACTGTTTTACAATGCTGAAACAATTTGAATCGCAAGATAATTAATATTTGATTATAACCCAAAGTCTAAAATAAATATCAGTACTGATACAAATACAGATTAGTAAATACAGATTAGTAAATAAGTGGGGATAGGGGAATAAACAAATGTAAAGAGAAGAACTGCTATCGATTCTAAAATCTAATGCCTTTTTCAGTACCAGGTCAAAACCAAGCTACTGAAGGTAAACAAAGATATTAAAACAATGTCAATAACTTTCTGTCTTGGGAAAGGAGAACTCCCAGTGTTCTTTCATCCTTGTTTTAAATGATTTTTAAGCCTGTAATCCTGCAATACTGAGTTCTGAAGATGACTATAACCCTTTCATTTTCTCCCCTTATTCAAAAAACTGAGGCTGGAATAGTTATGTTTTGCTGATTTTGAGGTGGCAATTGATTTTTCCTCTTTCTATCTTTACCTTTCTCCTTCCACCAAATGTTATGTGGGTATTCAAAAACTATTCCTTTAGCTAAGGGATAAATATTTTTAGGAAAGTAAAAAACAAACAACAAACAAGCAAACAAAAAAACAACCTATAACTTATTTCCTAACAACTGTTTCCACATTCCTTTTGGCAATCCTTGGAAGAGATGGATGAATTTGAAGGTGTTAAAGGATCAGGGATAAAGAATGCCGAGGGTGTGTCAGAGATTCTACTCTTATTAGCAAGACTCATCCTCCTCAACTCTCACGTGCTTCCCTCCTACAGGAGATTATGTTTATCCAGCAGCTTTGCACCTTGCATGTATCCGCAGGGCCTGTTGGAAGTTTATATTCACATAATGCTTAATGTGTGTGTTCAACTGTGCTGAACTTCATAGTTTGGAGAAGCCAATCTTGTTAAATCTTGTTTCAAGTAAAATAGCTTAGCATTAGTGCCTTTTTCATTTCAAAAATCTAAGAGTAAAAGTAGCGTACTAGGATAAATTAGAGAAGTTTTAACTGATGGCTTTCTTCTATTACATTCCCTCTCTTCTCTGTAGCCTGGTCCAATTTTCTTGGCTCAGGGATTTTTTTGTGAAATGGAAAGGAGAAACTTTCCTCCCCTCCCTTCCTGACCTCTATTTCCCTTCCCTCCCCTCCTTCTTGCCCTTCTTTGCTTCCTTCCTTCCTTCTTGAGGATTAAAGAGCTAATGAGACTGTTCCATCAGAAAAAAGGTAGTCAATAAGGCCTTTGAGGGTCTGGAGACCTTCTTAAATTGATAAGAAGAAAGAAATTTGAGTATACCATCAGAAGTGGGAATAAATGCATCATGTTGAGATAATGACTGGGAGATGGGAAGACATCAGAAAAATGGCATTTAGAGAAGAGATTTGGGGACTAGAGATTTCCAGACCAAGAAAAGATCTCTAATTCCCCAAGGCCTCTAAGGCCCAAGTCCTGGCCCTTCAGAACCATTCCAGCTTGAAGGATTAGGATGCCAATGATGGTCACTACAAATTGGTGGGTGGAGGCACTTCCTGCCTTTTCTATACTCATTGATTCTGGTGCATCAAGGCAATGGAGGATGTACTCAGAATGACTGGGGTAAAAATACAGGACTGGTGCCATATTAACTTGATTAAAAAGCAATAAAACTGTAATATTTCTTGAACACCTGAGCTTGTGAACTGAGACTTCTGTCTGCTACACTAGAATTAATTCATGGCTAATCAATTTGAAGGGAAAATATTGATCTTTCACACCAAAGGCATATTTTTGAGTCAGCCCCAACAAAAAGAGAAACTGCATGTTAACTTCTAACAAGAGAAAAGAAGTAAAATGTGTAGTTAAATATAGAGGGTTTGTATTACCATACAATTTCAGGTACCAAAAACCCTAGCCGGTTTTCTTTTAGAGAATATATACATTTTTAAATTCTAAGAGATGGCAAATCATTTTGGCCAAAGGTTTAGGCACGAGTGAAGAGAGAGTTATTAACTTTAACACTTCACTGACCTTTCTTTTCAATACTCTACTGATGCACTTCCTCATCAGTTAGAAGAGCAGTGGGTTAGGATTCAGGATCTTGAATTCCAAACTTGGCCTTGAACAAGCCATTTTACTCCTGAATGTATAAAATGAGGGGCTTGGCATAGCTGTGAGTCTGTAAGTTTTGGAGGTTGAGGATAAGAAGCTGGCTGTGGGCAGTGAATGGTGTAAAGGGCACTGGGCTTGCTCTGAGGACCTGAGCTTGAAGTTTGACTTTTACTGCTTATATGCTTTTATGATCTTTGGCAAATTATTTAATTCTTCTCAACCTCAGTTTTCTAAACTGGAAAATGTGTGTACTGCAGCAATCCTCATATGCAATGATATGTGTTGGATGCCTTATAAATTTATAAGGTAATTTTTACCAACATAAGGCCATTTAAGCTATCAATCAGCAAAGATTTTGGAGATCCTAGAATATGGTGCTTGGATATGGAGGGAAAAATGAGAGGATTCCAAGATATGGTTACAAGTCTTAGTTAACATTCAGTTCAGAGGGAGACAAAACTAATATATGTGAAACAATTAAAGGATGTTTAACAAAATGAAAATTTTTAGGAAACAGTTTATTTAGGTAGGACATGAAGAGCTGGGGCCAAAAAAAAAAGTGAACTTAAATAAATAAAAATGAATTATCCAGGCTAGAGGTGTGGCTCCGTGGTAGAGCACTTGCCTAACATGTGTGAGGCACTGGGTTTAATCCTCAGCACTACATGAAAAAAAATAAATAAATAAAATACAATTATTAAAAAAAATTGTGAATTATCCACTGGCCTTCTAAAAACTACCAAAACAAACCCAGATTTATTTATTGTTATCATTATTATTACCCACAGAACTTTATATATCATAGCAATAGGTAGTTCCCATCAGAATCAGAAAGTAAAGATGAACTTCTCTTGGTGGGAATCTCTGTGACTAGGGAATCCTAGATCAGCAAAGAATCTTACCACTTGGATTTATTGAAATTGGCTTGTCTACTGCCGGGAAGAAATGATAGTAAGTGCCAATTGTCATCATGTTTTACATAAATTAATGCATTTAATTCTCACAAAAATTTTGTGACTTCCAGGCATCATTCTAAGTATTCAGAGGCAACAGTGAACAGGACATATTACCTGCCCTCCTGGAGTTTATATTTTAATAAATATACCTCCAATGTTATTCCTATTTTTTTTCACTTTTGTTGCCATCCCTCATTAATAACCTAGGCTATTGTAACTAGTCTGACTGGTTCCCTGGAAAATTCAATGTTTTCCTTCTATTCCTTTTAGCACACCACCATCAAATTAACTTTTCCAGTATGTTGCATAGCTGACTTCTCTGTACAGAGAAGGCCATAATACTACCCATCCCACAGGTTTATTGTGACAAACAAAACCTTCAGGTAAGACCTAACTTAGCCAGTGCCCACTAAAATTGGTCCACATTATTCCTAAGCCTCTATTGGCTTACTTCTTCCTCTCCATTAGGGAAAGATTCAGTGCTCATCCATCACTGGAAATCATCCAAGATTCCTTTAGGGTGCAGCATATATTAGCACAGTTCTGTATGTTTTTGACTTTATAGTATACCTGGATTTGGATTATGATACATATATAAAAATGATGCATTCCTCCCAAAGGATGATCCTGGTTGGGTAATAGGCAGACAGGAGTCATCTGTTGCCCTTTTCAGTATTTCAGATTCTGCCTTGTCATCTCATCCTGACTGTCCATTTGTGGGATATCATTATTACTTCTCACTTATGAAAATAAATTCTATATGTCTAAACTAGGACTCATGGTTTTTCCCCCCCAAGTTGCCTGCTCCAGGTTAAGTTTCCCTTAGTGGTAAATGCCCTTGCCTGGGCACCACTTGTTGAGTCCAGAGACCTTGGAGTCATCCTTAATCTCTTTCTTTCTCTCCTGTTCTCTATTGAGTTCCTAAATAAATCCTTAAGATGCTCATTTCAAAATGTTCCCCAAACCCAGCCTCATGTCCTCTAACCTGGTTCAAAGCATCAACTCCTCTGGCCTGGGTTACCACAAGAGCTTCCTACCTGTACCTGCTTCTGCTCTTCTTTTCTCTGACAGTCGGTTCTCACATAGCAGCCAGAGTAATTCTTCTGAAATAATAAATAATTAAAACCATGAGTTCCCCTCTCCCTCAGTGATTTCTCATCATTATTTCTCATCAATGTGAACAGTGTACAGAGGTCCTCCCTGACCGGGCTCTCATTGTGTACCTTCTCATCTCTTGCTCACAGCTTTCTGGGCACACTTCTTACTGTCCATTCAAGTCATGGTGAATGCTGTCTCCCAAGGACTGTAACTTCCTGCTTCAATTTCCTTTGTACCAAGGGAATGTTTGTATAATTGGAAGTTTCTATCTTATGGAATACTTGGGAAGATTGCACTGAATAAGACCTGTAAATTACTGGGTACTGAGTCTAATATTTAGTAATTTCTCAGTAAATATTTACCTTTGTTCCTCATATAATTTGCTGTTTAATTTTGACCCAGATGTCCCATACAGCAAGTGAAATTCATAATTTCCAACCTGAGCTTGCAAGAGGTTCCCACAATCCAACTTTTTCTTGTCATTCCTATTCTGGTAAGGCCACCACTATTTTCCTAGATCCTTGTCTCAAACCTCTCTCCTGTCTCCTCCCTCACCCTTGCTCAGATGGCATCTCATACCAGTCAGAAAGTTCTACTGATTTTATTATTGAAAATCCATCTCTCCCTAATGCTGCTATACTAGATTCTCATAATAGTTTCCTAACTGATTATCCTGTTTCTGGTCTTTACTTCTTAACTATCATGCACTCCGGTCTCAGGTACCATAACCCAGCTTTGGCCTGGTTAACTCACTTCTGTGCTCAGAAATCTTTGAAGTTTTCCTATCTTCTATAGAAATATGTCTCTGTGACTTCAATTATTATTTAAGGTCCCTGTATTAATTGGGATTCTCCAGGGAAATGAAATCAAAAGGGTGTGTGTGTGTGTGTACACTTTAATTTATTTATTATAAAGAATAGGTTTATATAATTCTGGATGCTGGGAAGTCCAAAATCTTTGGGGTGTGCCAGCAGGCTGCCAGTGTTGACGTTCAAGACTGAGGATCTGCAGAACAAGAAAGAGCCAGCTTTACAGATGAAGTCCAAAGGCAGTCTGCTGGAGAATTCTTTCTGGGTTAGGGGAGGCTCATTTTTTTGTTATGTTCAGACCTTCAAGTCTGAATGAATGGAAGGAAATCTGACTTAATTAAAGGCCATTGATTCAAATATTATTATCACCCAAAAACATTCTCAAAGAAAAACCGAAAATAATGTTTAACCAAGTAACTGGGCACTCCATGGCTCAACGAAGTTGTACATAAAATTAACCATCACTGCTTTTCACAGACAAGCTCAACCATTCTGCAGCCCATCTCTATGTCATCCCACAACATGCATTCCATGCCCCTGACTTCCAAACCCTTCCTGCGCATTCCTACCATTAAGAGTGACCTCTTTTTGCAATCTTAGCCATGCTTCAGTATTCCCAGGAAGCTCTCGGACCTGTCCTCCTCTGTCTGTAAACTCCCAGAACACTTGTTATCTCTAGTTTGCCACTTTTCTAATACTGCCTTATATAATAGGTATTTAAGTTCTTGTCTCATCTTCTGAACCAGATTGTAAGCCCTTTTAAGGCAGGGACATATATATATATACACACACACACATGCACACATATATAAACATGCATATATATGTATACATATACACACATACATATATAATATATATGTATATATAACATGTATATGTGTTTAAGAAAATACTTTTACACAGTAGGTACTTGATAAATATAACTAATAGTTGAATGAAAGAAGACATGATTTCCATGCCCTTTTTTAAAATAAATAATGATATTTTTTCACTGTAAAATTTAAAATGCTCCTGTTTTTATAAAAGAAGATAAAGTATATGAACAACCTGGATTTTAGGCAAAACCCAGGAAACATAAAACTTGCTCTAATACATATAGTAAGTCATGAAAATATGGTTTAATTCTTTTTTTTCTTTTTAGATATACATGACTGTAGAGTGTATTTTGACATATTATACGTATGTGGAGTATAACTGACTCTAATTAGGATTCCATTCTTATGGTTGTTCATGATGTGGAGTTTCATTGGTGGTATATTCATATATAAACATAGGAAAGTTATGTCTGATTCATTCTACTATCTTTCCTATTCCCATCTCCCCTCCCTTCCATTCATTTCCCTTTGTCTAATCTACCAAACTCCTATTTTTCTCTTCCTCCTTCACTTACTGTGTATTAGCATCTGCATATTGGAGAGATATTTGGGCTTTGGTTTTTGGGATTGGCTTATTTCACTTATCATGATAGTCTCCAGATCCATCCATTTACCAGCAAAAGTCATAAAATCATTCTTTTATATGGCTGAGTAATATTCCATGGTGTTTATATACCACATTTTCTTTATCCATTTATCTCTTGAAGGACACCCCCATAGCATAACTATTGTGAATTGAGCTGCTGTAAACATTGATGTGGCTGTATCACTGTAGTATGCTGATTTTAAGTCCTTTGGGTATATGCCAAGGAGTGGGATAACTGGGTCAAATGATGGCTCCATTCCAAGTTTTCTGAGCAATCTCCATACTGCTTTCCAGAGTGGTTGCACCAATTTGTAGTCCCACCAGCAATGTATGAGTGTACCTTTCCCCCTACATCCTCAGTAATATTTGTTGTTACTTGTATCCTTTTTAAATGTTTTATTTTTTTAAATTTATTTTAATTTTTAATTTATTCTAATTAGTTATACATGACAGTAGAATGCATTTTGACACATTATACACAAATGTAGCACAACTTCTCATTCCTCTAACTGTACATGGTGCAGAGTCACAGCAGTAGTGTAATCATACATGTATATGGGGTAATAATGTCTGTCTCATTCTACTGTCCTTCCCATTCCCTTAGCCCCACCCATCCCCTCACTTCCCTCTGCACAATCCAAAGTTTCCTCATTCTTCCCCCACACCCCCAGTATGGATCAGCATCTACTTATCAGAGAAAACATTTGGTCTTTTGTTCTTTTGGTTTGGCTTATTTCACTCAGCATGATATTCTCCAGCTCCATTCATTTACCTGCAAATGCCATAATTTCATTCTTCTTTAAAGCTGAGTGATATTCCATTGTGTCTATATATACCATAATTTCTTTATTCATCTGTTGAAGGGCACCCAGCATAGCTTAGCTATTGTGAATTGAGCTGCTATATACATTGATATGGCTGTGTCACTATAATATGCTGATTTTAAATCCTTTGGGTATAAATCAAGGAGTAGAATAACTGGGTCAAGTGGTGGTTCCATTCCAAGTTTTCTAAGGAATCTCCATACTGCTTTCCACAATGGTCGCACCAATTTGCAGTCCCACCAGTAATCTATGTGTGTACCTTTCCCCCCAACATCCTCACCAACATTTATTATTGCTTGTATTTTAGATGGGAATCATAAAATATATGATTAGATATATTATATAATATAGATGGGAATCATAAAAATCATAAAATGGCAATCATAATTGCCATTCTGATTGGTGTGAGTCAGATGAAATCTTAGAGTAGTTTTGATTTGCATAAAATAATTTCTTGATACAAAGTTTGGTCTATTAGATCTATCCCAGCTTATCTCTCTATTTTATGATAGTGGCTCTCAGACTTCTGTGTCTGCAGAAATGATCCTGGGAAATTTAAAAATAAAGTGATCTATCCCTATCCCTAAGATATTTTAATTTAGGAAGTGGGCCTCGGGTTCTGTATTTTTAGTGAGAACCCAGGAGACCCTTTGAGAAACAGTGACAAATGGGAATAAGCTCATGAAGAGCAAGAGATGAGCCCACGGGCAGCACTGCTGTGCAATGCAGTTCAGTTTTCTCCTACTGCCCATTAGATATTTGCGATAAATTGGAAGGAAACCAATAACATTCAGATAATGAACTCACAGAGTGGTCAGTGCAGCACAGAGAGTGCGTTCCTCAAGTGTGACAGAGAAGGGGCAGTCACAAAAGAGAGTTGGAAATGGTCACAAGGGATAGCCAAGCTGAAGACCAGTTGATGAATAGGTTCAACAGGGTTATGTAGACATGTGCTTGCCAAGAGAGATCCAATGTCTGTTCGGACCTCATCTGTAAGAGATCTTCTGTCCAGAGATGAAAAGAACACACACAGCAGTAGTTCATAGTTTTCAGTTTAAGGAGAAAATAGCCCACCTTAGGGCAGAACTGGACCACACTGCAAGAAAATATTTACAGAACACAGAGGAGCAAGATTCAAGATGCCCAAGAAAAAAGATTATGGTTATTGTGCTAAACACTTTGAATCACATTCACAGTTACACACACACACACACACACACACACACATGCACGCACACACACACACAGAGAGAGAGATATTCAGAGCAAGAATAAGTTAATTTCATTACAAATTGTAAATGTATACTTTTAACTTTCTTAAGTAGTGTATTTTCCAAAAATTTCCAATGATTCTTATATAATCCATTTATAGTCTTCATAAAATGCTGAGTTTGAAAATTCTCTCCTAGCATTGTGAAGGAAGCCTGGTTCTATAGTTCGGATCTTGAATCCCAAAGACCTATGTGTTAAAGAATTGGCTGTCAGTCTTTTGGTGCAATTGGTAGGTGGTGGTGGCACCTTTAAGAGGTGGGGCCCAGTGGGAAGAAGTAAATCAACTGGGATGTGCCCTTGAAGGGGACATTGGGACTCCTCCTCTTCCTCTCTCTTTTCACTTCTCTGTGACCATGAGGTAAACAAGTGTCTCCCATGTGCTCCTGCCGTAATGTATTGTGCTGCTGCAGGACTAAAGCAACAGTGCTGACTGATTATAGAAGAAACCTCTGACACTTTGAGCCAAAGCAAACCTTTTCTCCTTTTAAGATGATTACCTCAGGTATTTTGTCACAGTGATGGAAAACTGAACAACACACCTGGATTGGCTGAGTCTAAATATTACTAATGTTATAATATAAAAAACACAGGAGTGAAAAACCTTATTTTCTATTACTTATCAGTAGCTGCTTCATTTCATTAAAAAATAAAAAAACAGAGAGATATTTTGCTTATCTCAATTAATAAAAACAGAAAATCCCAAATGAAATACAAAAGCAGATTTCAAAGCTTACCTGCAGCAGTGATGTAAATTGTATGCTAAATAATCACATTTACCCTTTGAAAATAGAGTATATTTACAAGTTCTAAAATGAAAGTTACCTATTCCAAGTTACAAAAAATACATTCAACTGCTTTAAAGCAAAGAGAGGATGACAGAGTATACATATGAGAACTTCTAGCAATATCACAGAATTCTAACACTGCTTTTTATGCATCAGGGATTTTTTGACAACAAAGAAGACTATGAAACAGGAACATATTAGGAAATTCATCTAAAAAACTGACTTCAGGCTTGCATATACCAAATGCTTACTTAAGGTATTTGACATTTCACAGAACTCATGGAAGGATTTGCTTACTTTTCCCTTCTAATTTCTTTCTTTCTATTCCTGCACTAAACCAGCTCCTCAGAATCAAAACTTGCCAGGCCATATCATCTTTCTACCATGTCTCAATTTTCTGAAATATTCTTTCTGCATTAATGCTATATCATCTTTTCTCATAGAAGGCAGATAAAAATATTCATTTGAAGAATGCGTCAGAATAACTGTGAAACTATAGTCAACAACATGTCTTTTACTCTGAGAGTTCATTAGAAGGACTGATATGATTGATATATTTGTTTTTCTAATAGGCAACACATGTATACTACCAAACCCAGCATCCAGCATAGAGTGCATGCTCACTACATAGTAGTTACTATAGTTAAAAAAATTCCTTTTAAGATTTGTTGCCAGAAAAAATATTTGACTTTGAATTTGTTTGCTTTTCAATAAAATGAATAACATGAGTAATATACTGTCACCTCTACCTATTTTATATAAAGTCGTCCCTTTACATATATATCCAGGGGAGATTGGTTCCAGGACTCCCACAGGTACCAAAATCCACAGATGCTCAAGTTCCTTATATAAAATGGCCTAGTACTTATGTATAACTTATGCACATCCTCTGCTGTACATTCAATCATCTCTAGGTTATAGTTTCTAATACAATGTAAATGCTACATAAATAGTCATACTACCTTATTTAGGGATGAATAAAAAAAAAGTCTGTACATGCTAAGCACAAGTGCTATCATGGTAATCCCTAATTACTTAGTACACATCAGCAAGATTCTAATATATTTGATTCTAAATCCACAGGTAGGAGGACCAATAACTGATAGAAACTTGAAACTGAAACTTCAAAAATTATTATTATTATCATCATCATCATCATCATCATCATTTTGTGGTGCTGGGGATTGAACCTAGAGCCTTGTGCATGCAAGGCAAGCACTCTATCAACTGAGCTATATCCCCAGCCCCACTTCAAAAATTACCTTATCCCAGATACTTAACACATATTTCTAGACGCTTAACAATTGTAAAAAAAAAAAAGCCATCTTATTTTACATAAGTTTTAACATTCTGATGTTTCAATTGGTTTTGAAGAGAATATGAGAATAATTAAAAGAGAACAATAACAAGAAATAATGTTGTAAAGCCTTCAACTACTGAGATTTTTCAATACTAGACATTAGCACACCTCAGACAAAATATAGAATGTTTATATATTAAAAATAAAATCAATCTAGATACCAACAACCTGTATACTTTTTTAATTGTGGAGTTGAATGTTTAAAAAGTTAAAAACATCACAAGAAAAATAGTTTTGATAACTGATTTGTGTACCCCACAAAAACAAAAAACAAAAACCCAATATTTTATAAATTAAAATTTCTATTTTCTAAAACTATTAATGTATGCTGTGCTTTAACATTTGAGAGCAGAGTGTTCTGTACATGGGTATGTATGGATCATCTGACACTCTGATCTCACCACTGCCCCTCCTGCTGGGGGTTATTTACAGGATCACTCAGCTCCTTTGTGCTTTCTTCCTGTATCTCTAGAATTTTTTAAAACAACTCCTACCATTCATAATTGTAAGGATTTATAATTTATACAGCTGGCATAATACAGAGCCTGGAACCCACTAAATATTTCATCATTGGTAGCTATTAATAACAAAACCAACTATGTGCTATCCTAGAAGTTTGAGGAACATGAGCTCCTGAGGACTTTTGATGATTGAATTGGGCAACCAGAACATCACCAGCAGCAAAACAATCTGGTTCTTCCTTCTAAAGTGATGTTGGACTGGATTTTCTTTTTCATGAAGCTAAAAGTGAAAATGGGAACTTGACTCTACCTTTAATAACAAGAGTTTTTAACTATTGGGTTTCTGCTTATTTCAAATATCAAAAGTAAACTGAACACTAAGAAAATAACATCATATCATTTTATAAATAATACAGAGGCATAAAGCTATATTTCACTTTCTTTGTAAGAAAGAGAAAAATACTTTAATTACTTAAAATAATTAAGGGATGGGTGCTGGGGTTGTGGCTCAGTGGTAGAGTGCTTGCCTAGCATGTGTGAGGCACTGGGTTTGATTCTCAGCACCACATATACATACATAAAATAAAAGTCTATCTACAACTAATAAAAATATTAAAAAAAATAAGGGATGGGGTGGTTTCCTGTAACAACCCATGCTATGGTTTCAATGTCCTCTCCATAACCCATGATGAAATTTAATTGCCATTGTAATGATATTAAAAGATGGGGCCTTTTAGAGGTAATTAGGCATGAGGGTTCTTCTGCCTTCAAAAATGGATTAATGTCATTATTGCAGAAATGTTATTAGTCATTGTGAGAATGAGTGGTTAAGAGTGAGTTCAGCTTTCTCTTGTTTCTGTCTTTCTCACTTGTTCGCTTGCCTCCTGCCACCTTGTGACACAGCAGGCAGGCCCTCACCAGTTGCCTGTGTCATGTTCTTGGACTTCCCAACCTCCAGAACCATGAACCAAATGAACTTCTATTGTTTTTAACGTAGCCAGTCTCAAGTATTCTATTATAGCAGCACAAAATGGACCAAGACACCCTAGAATAATTATTTTCTTTTTGCCCCAAATCAGTTTGGTTAATTGCATACAATCTGCTGATAATCTTAGCAGTGTGCTGATTCCAAGAACTGAAATTTACCTCTAACATAACACCGGTTGAATCTGGAAATTGTGCTTGTTGGAGAATAGATGCTGATTCAGATGGTAGACTGCAGCAAGACCACCTAGAAAGCTGTCCTTCCTTCTTTTAGAGCTCTGGGGCTATAACTGTTTTATTATGCTATAAGAGAAACTGGTAACAGAATTCTCAAAATAGATGTATACATTTATTTTTATAATTTGATTTTGATACTCAACATTTCTGCAACTTCTTGCATTGATAAAAAATGTACTCAGTAGAAGATCTTGAGTTCAATGTATATGAATTTTGACCCTTTAACCTTGTTTTTTTCCTAAGAAAATATAAAAATAAATAGACAAACTTATCTGTTAATTGGTCTTTGTCCATGAAAGCAAAAATAGATAAAATCATTATACATACTACCCATACTCACACTACCCAGGAACGTAGAAGAGTCTTACCAAGGTGTGGCTATAAAATCTAGAAACCCACCATGTTTAACTCTATGAAGACACTGAATACTGACTACACTGGTCAGGCAGGTCCCCTGGGGTGAGACCTACAGAGTGCCATCCCCACCACATGGGAGTAAGTAGGAACTGGTGGGGTGATGTTAGACGAAACTGAATTGGACAATGAAGCTGTGTGGAATGGCATGTGTGCTTCCTAGATATGAAGCCCTTGGTTATTTCCTGCATAGTAGGCCAAGGGCACAGGTTTATGCTGTGAACTAAGGTCACAGATCATCTGAAGCAACACATTGCAGAGGCATGCGCAGGGACAGAGAGAAATGCAGCATTAATGCATTATATTCATTGCCATTTGCACAGGATAGTGAAATGTACCTTGCTAATGAGGGCAACATATTGAACTTACTTGTAATGTCAGTAAGCTCCCCATACAATGTTATCAAGTGTTATGAACACAATGTTATCGAACTCTTTATTATATACATTTGCCTGTGTTTCCACAAATGTGTGGCTACTCTATAACTCTGAGGAGCCCACTGTTTGCCTGGGCCACAGAGTTTTTAAGGGTGCTGGACTTTCAGTTTTAAAACCAGTAAAATCCTGGGAAAAGTAGGATGAGCTCATTACCTAACAATAATATACCAAGACCTGAAAAACTTGGTCAGTATAGGCCACCTTGAATACTAGCCTAACAAGTGTGGAATAAAACTAATGTTAATTTCAGTGCACAAAGGAGTTATGGTGTTCTCCACCATAAGACTTGGAATTGTCTTCTGTCTGAGAAGCATTTCATCCTTATCCTCTATATCGTATTTATAACATATAACAGTAGAAGATAATGATCGACCAAAGATTTGTTGACCAACTCGACTACCAACATCAAGTACCAGCTTGGAGCCTAAGAGGCACAAAAGCATACAGTTGATCAATCCTGCAAGGATTAGGAAAACTTTTCCTTAGACTTAGATGGACTATGTAAGCGATAATTAAACTGGATGAACTAAAAGAAAGGGAGGTGTCTTAATCTGTTTTATATTGCTATAACAGAATACCAGAAATTAGATAATTTATAAAGGAAAGAGGTTTATTTTGGCTTATGATTCTGGAGGCTGGGAAGTTCAAGATCAGATGGCCATATCTGGTGACAGACTCATGCTGCTTTTTGTAACAACTTGCTCTCAAGGCAATAAATCCAGTCCTGTTAGAAAGGCTTTAATCCTACCACCCAAACATCTCCCACTAGGCCTTACCTCCCAACACTGCTGCACTAAAGAATTAAGTTTCTAAGATTGAAACTTTTAGGGGGACGTGCTCAAACCAAACTCAAACAGGTATGATCCAATGCAAGGAATCCTCTTGTCTCACAAAACATCATCTTGATAAGCCTGAGACAAACAGAAGGACAAGGGCACAGGCTCTGGAGCCAGGGAGTACTGGGAAGGAATCCTACTTCATTCCTTCTCAACTGAGTGACTTTGAACAAGTGACTTAACCTTTGAACTTCTATGGCCTCATTTGATATGAGGGATCCCTGGTCTCAGCCAGCTTCCTTTTGTCACCTAATCTCAGAGAACTACACAGGGTCCTTTCATCAGCACCTGGAGCTTGATGGTGCTTATCTACCCAATGTCAACTCCTTATCATCCCTCTGAGAGCCCAGGTTGTGTCTCTTGGCATGTTCAACTGTGCTCCTCAAGTGAGTACTCATCACCTTTTCTTGAGTAGAGGAATGAAGGATTTTTTTGAGGACTTCATGAGATAATTGATATGAAGAGTTCCTAGAACCTTCTTTTCTTCTTTTTCTTCCCATATACCTGAAGTTCCAGTTTTGCTTCTATATTTGTAAAGCAAGGTTTAGTTAATAGATATTTTATAAATATGCAGAGAAACTGAAAATCGAAAAATGAGATACTGTATCTACACGGTCATCAAATCTTAGGCTACAAAGCCAGTTTCCATTCAATTATTGGGATATTGTCTATATACACTTAGGCTCTATGATCAGGGAGAGATGGTTTATTTCATCACAACCAGTGATCTCTCTTTCTATGCTTGAAGCTGACTATCAACAATTTGGAGGGATTACATAGATTTGTGCCAATTTTGAGTCCCAGTACTACATCCTAGGCAAGAATTGTGTCTGAGCAGGCAGTGAAAAGTAAGGACTGATGGGCAGCTTATTTCATTTTGTCCAATCAACTCAATTTTTCAGCTGTATGCGATTTTCTGTTCAACTTATGTTGCTGATTGCTTCAAATTTTCAAAACTTCCTTCTCCATGTCTAGACACATCATTAGAACGCCAAAGAAGATGAGAGAATTTAAGTAACAAGCCCATCTCTACAGCGCAGGGTATTATGAGGAGGACAACTTTGGGAATTTATGCCTTTCTAGAAACAATCCATATACAACAAGTCATATAATTTATTGTACAAAAAAACTATCCAGCATGCCAGTCAGCTAATATGGGACACCTAAGACAAAACACTGCTATAGCCACAGTTTTTATATAAAGGGGGACTCAAGGAAAATTCTAATGCCCTTTTAAGTAGTCCTTTAATTTTGTAGTCTTAAAGAGTTATCTAGACATAACAATCCAATAATTTTAGTGGCTGCTCCATATTATGATCCTAAAGGACCCACAGCGGGTGGTGGGTACTCACCACTGTTCTCCATGAGATTCTTGTTACTGTGAATTTCTTGTCTCACCATATGCTCTGTTTTTCCTAAATATATTACTCTCTGCTATACTTTCTTAAAGACCCAAAGGAAGGATGGAATTACTTTATGCATAAACATTATTAAGACTGTAAGGTACCAGGTATCGCTGACACTTAAAAATACTTGTGGTTTTGCCACAAATGCTGTATTGGTCTTTATCTAGCTGATTCCACTGGGCTCATTTGCATGTTTATGCACAGATATGTGTTTGTCTCTTTTGTTTTCTTATTAAACAGTGAGATGAAATGGACAGAATTAAGGGCATATGGGCAATAATCAAATACACTGCTTGTTGGTATATTCAGAGCCCAAATTAGATACGTTTGGTATTAACTTTCTGTCACTGTAACAAATAGCTGAGGTAATCAATTTATAGAGAGAAAGTTTAATTTGGCTCACAGTTTTGGTGGTTCCAATCCATAATCCATTATCCCTCTTGCTCTGGGCCTGTGGCAAGGTGGTATATCATGGAGAGATTGTTGCAAATCAAAACCACTCATCTCATGGCCAGGAAGTGAAAGAGGAAGAGGAAGAGGAAAAGGGAGGGCATACCTAAAGCTCTCCCACTAAACCCCGCCTATTAAAGTTTCCACCACCTCTTAATAGCACCACTCTGAGAACTATGCCTCTAATACATGGGCCCGGTCAATTATATGATATGAAATATGAAATATAACTTTTAGAAACTTTTTAAAATAGAAAAACATGTCAGCAGTACCTCTTTTACCCCCTGTACCAATTCATGATCTTAATTAAGAACTGATTTTAAAAATACTTGCTTGGCAAATGCATTCTTTAGAATACATGTTTAAGAACTTTGATTTTTCCCAGGTCTTGTGTATTATAATTTCATGGCAAGGGAAGGAGGCATATTCTGACATGTTTGCCCAGTATTTTCCAATTGAATTTATTCTTTCATTCAGAAACATTTATTGAGTACTTCCTATTTCCCAGGCATCAGTGCTGTGCTGGTAGCTTTAGAAAGTGAACAGGACATTGTCCTAGCTCAGCAGAGCCTGCTGTGAGTAA
Organism: Geosciurus inauris; assembly: GCA_004024805.1. Taxonomy (NCBI): domain Eukaryota; kingdom Metazoa; phylum Chordata; class Mammalia; order Rodentia; family Sciuridae; genus Geosciurus; species Geosciurus inauris. The sequence goes on from PVHX01006274.1 coordinate 51,525, forward strand.
CACAAATGGAAGGGTCATTCTTCCTCAGTGTTCTGAGTGCTTTTACATAGATAAGTCCGGGGCTGCTCATCGGTTCTCCTTAGAGGAAGATAAATCATGTGAGTGAAGTGAGTGGGATCAAGCAGCCATGAGCTAGTGATTTGGAGGCCACAATTATCTTAATCCATAATTATCTAAAGGACACTTCCCTGAGTTTCAGGAAGTGTGTACAGCTATGACAGAGATAAATTATCATGATGTGAACATTCTGAAAAATAAAAAAATGATTTCTGGTTCCCTTGGCAGGTTGTGAACATTCTGAAAAAATAAAAAATGATTCTGGGTCCCTTCATACTCTTTCCCACACTCACACATGATATTTCCCTGCACGCAGCAGGGAAATATTTTGCCACCTATATGATTTATATGAAAATAAAAAATAAACAAAACAAAAATAAAGAAACCTACTTGTAAAACCCAACTGCATTGCAAGTGTTTCTAGGGTAGAGCTCATCTTTCCTTCATTCTTTACACTCTTTTTGTGCCAGTGAATAGCTTTTTCACACTAGCATTCTTGATTAGCTCAAATATCTACGTAATTCTATCGCGAAATATGTTGGTTTAAAAATTTTGAATATCTGTGCATATGCATATTTAAATTAATTTGAGGAGAGAAAAATATTAGAAAATTGGATTGAAAAATGGAGTTGAAAAGGCTGATATCTGAGGAAGAAAATAACTTTCTTTATAAAATCAGCAAAAGACACTATGTAATGAATATTGATTTATTTTTCTCTGTCTTCTCCAAGGAGAAAAAAAGAGATTAATTCTGCAGGAGGATGATGATAGGTAAAAATTCTTGGAGAGCATCTTCCTCTAAAAGGTCTAAAGATAATGGAAGTGGTAAGTGCAGAAATTGATATCATTTCCTTTTTGACTTTTAAAATTAATTTTGATACCATCCTGATTGTTGATGTATCTGTGTGTGTTCTTCTCTGAAAAGACTAGATGGCTTCTTCTTTTGAGCCCTATTACTGCTTCCTATATCACTGAAAATTTATTTCATATGTTTTGTGTGACTTTGTCTAGTGTATCAATTGCTCTAAGCTTCCGTTTCCTCATAAGCAAACTGAGGGTAATCATAGCTCTTACATTGCAGGTTGTCATGAGGATTAAATGGGACAATACTTAGAAGACTCCACCTTATCTAAAGTCCTGGCATATGGTAAGCAATCCCCAAGTGTGAATTATTATTGTTATTATTAGTAAAAGTGATATTCCTGACTCAGTATCAGCAGGACATGCATCTGTAATTTTTTTTAACATTGACTATGATTATCAACTTAGTTTCCCCTTTCAAAACATTGACATACATTAGAGTCTACTTGACTAGTGTAAATGGACATATGGTAGGAAAGATAGGCAACAGGAACTTACTTTAAGATAAATATGGCAGGTTGGCCAGTTGCACTGGTACAAATTATGAAATGGCGAGCCTTTATAATGTGGTCTTACGTATTAAATTCATATAAAGTAGAGTGAGAGTCCCTGGATTTTGAATGATAAACTATAAACTATTTCTCTGAAAATATCACTTAGGTCCCTATGCAGCAAAGACTTCAGTAGGTTATTTGAAGTTTTCCATTTTCTGAAGGTAATTTCTCTCACCTAAACATTTAAAAATGCTCAGAAAGTTTTGGAAAAAGAAATTCTCCCCAAAAGCCAAGGTAAAATGCTATTTGAAATAATATAAACATGGTGACAAAAAGTGATAGCCATATCCCTATTTATATGTGGCCTACCAAAAATTTGAGAGACATAGCAAAAGCAGCAATTAGAGGGAAATTTATAACAGTAAGTGACTCTTTTGGAAAAGAAGAATATTCCCAAATTGATGACTTCAGATCCCATACTTAGATACTATAAGAACAACAAAAAAAAAGCAAATGAAATCCCAAAAATCATAATAGAGAAAATAATAAATATCTAAGAGGAAATTATAAAACAGACACAGGAAATTAATAGAATAAATCAATGAAACCAAACCTGATTCTTTGAGAAGATCAATAAAACTAGTAAGCTTCATCCAAACTAGTGATGAAAAAAGAAATAAAAGACAAATTTTCAATATCAAAAACTGGAGAAGTAACATGATTAGCAACTCCTCAGAAATTAAAAAGATAATGAAAGAATGATATGAACTACTTCAATTAATTCAACAATTATGAAATTGACAAATTCCTTGACACAAACTCCCAAACTTTACTCCAGAAGTAATACAGAACCTAAATAGCCCTGCATCTATTAAAGAAGATGAATTTACAGTCCCACAAAGAAAACTTCAGGGGGCTGGGGCTGTAGCTCAGTGGTAGAATGTTTGCCTAACATGCATGGGGCACTGGGTTTGATCCTTAGCACCACATATCAATAATAAATGAATAAAACAAAGATCCATCAACAACTGAAAAAATATTAAAAAAAAAAAGAAAACTTCAGGCCAAGGTGGCTTTAGTGGTAAGTTCTACCAAGAATTTAAAGAACTAATACCAATTCTATTCAAAGTAGTCTAAAAACTTGAAGAGGATAAAACTTGTCAACTTATTCCATAAAGTCAGAAATGCCTTTATGTTAAATCCAGAAAGGGATATTACAATAGAAGAAAACTACAGATTAACAAAACATAGATGACAAATTTTAGCAAATAAAATCTAGAAATATATTAAATTATAATATATTTTGATTAAATGGGGAACAAAAGCCTGATTTTTACATTTGCAAATAAATTAATGTACTTCAGCATATCAGTGGACTAAAGGAAAATAATTATATGCTAATATAATCACACATAGTAGCTAATATTTGTAGGAAGAGTATTTAATACAATTTAACTTTTCTTCATGATTTAAAAAGTAAACCTTTCACCAAACTAGGAAATAGAGAAACTTCCTTGATCTTAAAGTATGTGAACAGAATGAAATAATCTATAGTTAAGTTCATACTTAATAATTATAAAATGGAATCATGAAACATTATCTTAACATTTGGAATAAGGCAAGTGTGTCTGTTCTTACCATTGGTTTTAAACATCATACTGGAAGTCCTAACCAGTGCAATAAGACAGGAAAAAGAAATAAAAGGGATCCAGATCTGAGAACTGTCTTAATGTAAAACTAGCTTTTTGCAGATGAAATTATTATATATGTAGAAAATATTAAGGATTCTAGAAGAACATACTAGAATTAATAAGATTACAGAATACAAGATCAGTTTCCAATAATCAATTACATTTTTATGTATTAGTGTGGTAGGCTAAATAACATGCCCTTCTCCAAGAAGTTCATGTTCTTATCCCTGAAACTGGTGAATATTTACCTTCCATGACAAAAGAGACTTGAAGCTATGATTAAGCTAATAATTTTGAAATGGAGAGATTATGTTGGCTTATTGTATTATATCTACCTAACTATATCTATGCAGTAATGAAAGTTCATTAACTTTTGCTATATACATGAATGAGTGTAAAAATAATATTCTACAAAATACAGAGATCCAAAAGATCAGGAAACCAGGGCACTGAAAAAAGAAGACTCATCTGTAGAGTGGGTGGGATTAATTTAGGAAGAGAAGTTCTTAGGCCAAAGGTGTGGTTTCTGGTGCCCATAGGCAGGACAACCAAAAGGTAAAGTACAGTACACACCAAATTACCTGTCACCTGCTCAGTTTACTCCACAAACATGTGAACATTAGTCACTGTTTCTCAACTTTTTTTTCCCTAGCCCTCTCTCTTCTTTCTCTTAGATAAATCCTGTTTTGCCTTTGTTAGATAGAATCAACCTGTTAATTGACTTCCCTCACGTATGAATAAAGCAGTATGCTAACAATTAACAACATGTGTTGTAATTTGCTGTCAATTTGCTCTTAGGTTCATGTGAAATATTTCACCATGTGTAAAATCCAAACTCAAAATGGAGTCACTCTGGCTCAGGCCTGCATGTATCAGCTAGCCTGCTCTTTGTGCTTCTGTGATTAATGCTTTGCTATGCTTGCTTCTCACAGATGGGGGGTGTGCAAAACCACAGGCTGCCAGACCCCCTGGCCAGTTACCTAAAGTTCCAGGAACTGAAAGGGGACATAGGAGGCACTGTCACGGTTGATCTGTAAATAACTATAGGTTGAATACCTGCCAAATCATGTTTTCCTGAGTCATGTAGCTAGCCCACCCTATAATAACCTCTGAAACCCTCACTTCGGGGGGTCACTCTCTGAAGGAAAGGAGAGCTGACCCCAATCGATTGGCCTGTGTGCCTATTTCCTCAATAAACTTTGCTGCTTCTGCAGAGTTGTCTGGGCTGCACTTCTTGGGGAGAGGTGCAGGTTGGATGCAACACATGTAGTGAGAATGTACAGTCATAGAGTTTAAGGATGAGACTGAGGCTCCATCAGCCTGCTTTTGCTACTTATGTTTAAGTATTGGTTTATTTGATTAACTAATTAATGATGATATTCATATACAGATTTGAGCATTAATTTTAAAAAACCCAAATATTTTGGACATTTTATCAAGAGCTGGCCACGTAAACATGTTGAACTCTGCCCTTCAGGAAAGCCCACTCTTCCTTCAGCATCACCCCAGCTTAGTATATATTTGTGTCACTTTGCTGTTGATGAGAATAATAAAAGTGTGATATGATTTTACCTCTATAGTATGCATCCATGAAACTTTTATTCATCCATCCATTTATACTACTAATTAATTAACTCACAATAAGAATTAATATGAATTAGCAGGAGAAAATGTGCTGAATGATAGCAGATCATCAATTTACAAATTTTGTTCAAAGTTACCCATTGTGTTAAATTTGTATCATTTTGTCAAATGTTTCTTGTCTTATGCTACATTTTTAACTCTAATTTTAAGCAGTCATCCAAAAAATGTACTTATTTTATTGGAATTGCCTTTATTCTCTTTAAAAACCAGCATTTACCATTACCACCATTAAAACCTCTGTATTCGTCTCAGGGAAAATTGGGGAATCTGAATGGATTGTAAGTTTTTGAAGATAAAACGTAGCCATGCTCTAGCCAAAATAACTCTTATTTACTTGTTTTGAGCCACTGAGAGGCAAATGTATTTGTCACATGCAATATTATGCTGTGCTTTCTCATGTTCAAAGATGAAAATATAAGAACTAAAAGAACTCACTAAAGATAAATAGAACTCACTCTGATTCACAGATTTCTTTCAAGTTTCTAGCTTTTTGGTCAGGGCTTTGCTCAGCTTTATTGAAAAGCCACTTTTCCTCGGGTATGAGAATTACTAAACAATTGATAGTTCATCCAGCTCCTATTAAATAAAAATCTAGAAGAACAGCTTCTTGGAGATTTGGACACATCTAAGAAATGGTATCACATAAAATAGAGACAGAGAGGGAGAATGTGCTTTCTCTGTCTGAACATGATTTCTGTGTCATTGAATTTCTGTGCATTTCCAACAAATAATTCAAACATGTTGCTCCACAAAGACTAATCCAACTTCATGATTGATATTAGGATGTAGCCCATGTACACTTTTTCTACCCAGCAATGTTGCCTCATTTTAAATCCCCACCTCTCTTTTTTCTCTCTCTCTTTCTCAAATGTTTCTTTCACTTCAACATATGAGTTTTTTAGTTCTTTCCCACTATATATATATGGTGTGTGTGTGTGTGTGTATATGAGAATAATATAAGTGTGTATATATATATATATATATATATATATATATATACACACACATACACACACACACACACACACACACACACACACACACACAAAACCTGACAAGATTTCCTTTGGCTCTAGGACTCTCTGTAGTTGCTGCTCTTTCCACACACTTCCTCCATAGACACTTCCAGAATATGTAATTTACATCCTACATCCACTTTTTGTAATTAGCCCCACCCATAATTAGCATTGTGACTTTGCTCTATTAGGCAGTAAAAATTGCTCTTATCAGAGTCATTGACCCCTTCTATTTGATCCTTTTCAGTAGTTTTCTTCCTTCTCTTCCTGCTGCATTTATTAACTCTGTCCTTCCTGAATGCTTTGTCTTTCATGGTTGCATGGACAATATTTTCTTTCTAGTTCTCTGCTTGTTTCTCCTTTAGCTTTCTCTAGCACATTTAGAATCTGCCTGCCTGCCTCTGCAAAATATGAGTCATAATTCCAAAGACTGGAGGGAAAAGTTGAATGGACAGTGGAGAAACTGACAGACACTCAGAAGACGAAACCTCAATAATGTCATGTGGTATCAGGCACCTCCCTGCCACACCTTTGCCGTGGGGCTTAACCGTTGTGATATTCTTTCAAAAGAACCCTGTGACCCCAGTCTCATTGTGAGAAAAATATATCACGGTAACTGAAATTGAGAAACATTCAACAAAATATCTGGCTGGCAGTTTTCAAAAATATTACAGTCATGAAAAATAGGGAAATATTTAGAATGTCAAAGACAGACTAAGGAGACACAACAATGCAATGTGGTATCCTGAAATTGTTCTTGGAACAGTAAAAGGACATTAATGAAAAAAAAAATTTAATAAAGATCTAGAGTTTAGTTATAATTAATGTATAATTTGGCAGATGTACCCACAGTAATGTGAGATGCTAATGTTAAGGAAAATGGACATTGGGTGAGGGGGTATGTGGGAAAATTCAGGATTATCTTGGCAACTTTTTTTGCAAATCCAACGTGATTGCAGATTAAAGGTTGATTTCTTAAGACATGTAAGTAGGCTCTTATACGTTTCTGTCATATATTTCCGTTCTCTTTATTTAGACAGTAAAATCTAGAATGGGTTTGACTCAAAGCTATTGGCAGCAGATAAACCAGAGGGGCTAATCTAAGACAAACTATTTTGGGGAGTATTTCAGAGGCTGGGGAGATTAAGAACTGTTCATGCCCAAAGCAGAGGCAAGATGAGATGTTAGAAGCTCAGAATCATGCAAAATTAGAGCGAACAAAAAAAGGGTGGCAATAAATGAAAGGAGATAAATGCAATTGCTCGGACAGTATCCTTGGGTTGTCTATGGTGATATTCTAACTTGTAAAACAGGAAGACTGTCCTTCAAACACACTGTCTCCTGCCCATTAGAGCTTCCTCTAACTTAACAGGTCAGAAGTCAATAGTGGTTTTTAGTGTATAAAACACATTTTGCATCTGTTAGGAGTCTCTCGTTAGTCTTTTCAGCCACTCTGTGTAGTATTATTATACACTATTTCTGCTTTACTGATGAGTAGGCTGAGGTGAAGCAACTTGTGTAGGGTCATACACCAAGGGACAGAGTCATCACTTATGTTGCAATTTTCTTTTATCTGTGCTTATTTATCAATGAATTTTTTTTTTTTTAAATAAGCTCTTTCTGATTTGTGCAGAAGAAAGTTATCCTTCCACTCTTGGAAGTGTTCTGATGTCTCTTGTCTTGAAGGTTTCCTTGTTTAACCTTATAAGTTTGGTTCAATGGAACAAAAGATGCTACCGGCTTCAGGATCTTAGTGCATACATTTGAAATGAGCTGGCTAACACTTGACCAACCTGACTGAGAGTTCCAGAAGAACTGGAGGAAATGGCAGACTTGTAATCTATTTAAATGAGGCTATTTGTAGACATATGACTCACTTTCTTTAGGACATTCTGATCTTATGTTGTTGCTACATTTCCCAGGGCAATAACTCCTTTTAAAGAAGTGTTTGACACAGATCTAAGAGGAAAATATGACAATAAGATCTTGGAATTGCTGAAGTGTCTCTTGAAAATTCAATAGTTCAAATGGCCAAGTTTACTTATATACCTGACACTAGAGCTAATAGCTTCTCCAGAGAATAGAGTTTTTCATTAAGGTGCTCTTCAGTAGATTAGAAGTTTTGAATTTATTAAATCTATTATATATCTTTCCAATAAGAGTTTTCAGTTCTTTGTTATTATTTGGTTAATTTAAATATAACCTAAATTCAACAGCATGAACCCATGCAAATTTTCCTCTCTCTTGGACTTAGGTTATCCTTACCACTGCAGGTGACTTTGGTGACTTATGTGTTATGGATGAATGTATAGTCATGAATCCTGTTCACAGGACAGTTATAGAAACAAAACAGAAAAGATCATACAAAACTGTATAGGTTACATGTTTGATGACAAGCACCCAAAGCAAGGACTATAGACGTTTAGAGGAGGGAGAGCTCAGTATGCATTATTTGGAGACAGGAGAAACCTAACAGGAAACAATAAAAAACAAAGCAGAAAAGGAGTTAAGCAGGGACTTAAAAGACTGAAGGGCCTTGGAATCAGCATTAGTGAGGATTAAAATTAGTGAATTGGAGGGAAGAAAAATTTAACTTCCTATTGATGGTGAGCCATGGAATCACATGGGTTGATGACCTGGGAATGCTCCCAGGAAGAGGCATTCTTTAAGAAGCTGTGCTTATGATAAGAGTGAGAGAAAAGAAAATGTAGATTTGTAAAAGTAGGAGATCTTGCATGTCAGGGTACCTGTGGACAACACATTCCTTCCTCAATTACCCAGTGGACAAATGGCCACACTCCTGTCTGTCACTCATGATCTCTGACCCCAGATCTTCAGGAACTTACTCACAGGCTCAAGTAAAACATTTTTAGTTTGTGTGAGTCCAGATAAACAGACAACCAGAAAAATTTTCTTTTTGGTGGTAAGGAGGTCCTTGTGCTTCCAAGTACAGGTGCAGTAAAATTGTGCTCTGAACCAGAAAACTAAGAGGATTGTAATAGTACAGATTCCTCATGTATTTTCCTGTTACTGTGTTCATATTGCTTTATAAAGCTGAAATGATTTTTAGAGGATGTAAAATTATTTAAACTCAGAGGGACCAAAAATTATCTAATTCATGGTCAAGTTCTGCATGAAAGCTCATCCTTTACATGGGACAATACATTTAAAACTCTGATTCTTCTGAGGGTTATTACTAAGGTATAACTTATATTTCAATTATCCAGAAAGTTAGAGTTGCTTTTGAGACTAATAGCATTTTGATATTTGTTTTTATTTTATTTAAAGAATTCAAGGGTTTTTATTTTTCACATTTCTCTCTTTTTAAAAAATAATTGTTTTATTTATTTATTTTTATGTGGTGCTAAGGATTGAACCCAGTGTCTCACACATGCTAGGCAAGCGCTCTGCCACTGAGCTACAGCCCCAGCTCCTCACATTTCTTTTTGAAAAAATGTGCATCATTAGAATTTTCAAACTTTATCTGGCAATACATGTAAGAATTTCATAAGATGTACAATTAAGAAAAATTCTAAACAGTTTAACTAATGGTCTTGAAAGGTAAACTTGACCTTGTATCATTAAGTGATATCAGTAAGTATGCTACTAGGGTCTCACTTCAAATTGATTGAGTCAGTCTAGCTAGATTCTGTCATGTTGTGCCAGTTAGATATAAGAATTCCAAGCAATCTGGGAATGAAAAGATAACATAAGAGCATTCACGTTAAATATTAAGACTTTCTTGAAGTAATCATTCTGGCAACATTTCAATCTACTATGAAGGGAAATTAAGCATCAGATGCATCTAATTAAAGGCTTTAGATCTCAGAATACTTCACATTATTTTACCAAACATATTGCTTAACTTTTTGTCACTGTGATGAAATACCTGAGAGAAATCAACTTAAAGAAGGAAAGATTTTTTTTTGGTTCATGGTTACTTGGCTCCATGTTTCTGGGACTGTGGTGAGGCAGAACATCATAATGAAAGAGTATGGTGGAGGAAATCTGTTTATATCATGAAGAGAGCATGAAAAAGAGCAAATGACAACTTGGAACAAACTATAGCCTTAAGTGCATGCCTCCAAAGACCCACTCGCTCCAATTAAGTTTCCACCATCTCCCAACATGCCATTAAATTATGAATCCATTATTGGATTAATCCATTGATTAGGTTAGAGCCCTCAGGATCCAACCACCTTCCCAAGGCCCCATCTCTGAGTATTGCTGTACTGGGGAAAAAGCCTTCAACCCACGAGTTTTGGGGAACATTTCAGATCCAAACCATAATACCAAATATTCAATTTAATTAGAGTTAATTAATGAGAGGTTTTTTTTAGTCAAAGAAAGTCTATGTAGATTGAAGTGCCTTAAATGAAAGAACCATTGAAAAATAGAGTTCAAATAAGTGTAAAATTAAAATAGGAGCCAATGTGTTTTTCCAAGATTTAAAAATGATCTTAATAAAATTTTAATAGGTGCTCAAGTGAACAAAATAAAACAACAAAACACTTCTGGGCCTAGAAGTAGCTGAAAGTCAATCAGAATGAAAACAATTTCAGGTTTAACGCAATCAAAGCTTGGCACATTTCTTTGACTAGGAGAACTATTAATAAACATAAAATTAGAGAAGAATTACTTAAACTGTCCCTGAGTGTGCCATAGTTATTTTCAAAAAAGGAAACTGTCTTTTCTCTTTTATCTCTTGCTGAAGGAGTGCCAGAGACCACTCCAGGGCATTTACTGAAGCTACGTGAGAAGTAACAAGGGATAAGGAAACAGGGAGATAAAGAAAAATGTCTGATTTTCTGATCTTCAAATCTATTGGGAATATATTATTTTCATTTTGCCAAGCGTTTGTTGTGGTTCAAGTAAGTAGGAGGATAAAAGTCTTTTCTTGGGAAGAGTTGGCATTCACATCTTATGAAAATTAAAATATTGAGTTCTCTTTACACACGTTCATTCATGGTGCATTTTTTTTTCTTTGTAGTATTTAGTACAACTTAGTAAACATTTATTTGTGTGTGTTTTTGTTGCATTCTAAGTTGCCTGAGGGAAAAGTCTGATCTATGGTCCTTTACCCAGCTTCTAAGACTCAGTGCAGTGACTGGCACCCAGGAGGGCACAGCACAGGGTCATTGCATCAAAGAATGATGCAAATAGAGTGAAAAAATGGAAACCGCAGGCAGGATTAAAAGAGGTTGTTTGATTATTTTAGTGATTAATAAGAGAATAATCAAAGATTTGTGGAAATGAAGACCACTGATGTAAGAACAAATAGAGATTCTTTACTCAGTTTTCAAAGGCAGTGGCCACCATCATTTGTGTTTGTCCCAGACTCAGAGGCAGGCAAGAAAGGGCAAGCTTTGTGTGTGCCCTGATTGGAGGTGTTGACATAGGGGATCTGCAGCAGGCTACCTGGAAGTGAGCCATCTTATGTAGCTGGCTTTCTCTGGTTGGTCCTGAGATGAGAAGGGGAAAATTTGAAAGCTGGTGGTCAAGTCCTGACTCTTTAAGACCAACTGCTGCTGAGGTTGTGGCTGGGCTTCTCTAGTTGGTTTCAGGTAAGAGGTTGCAGGTCATGGTCTAACCATTGTCCATTTGTATATTCAATCTCTTCACTTAGTAATCCTCAAATATGTGAGATCTTTGAGGATCTCATTGGACGTCACCCCCCATTTTACCTTCAGTACCAGATACATGGTGGGTACTTGATAATTGCTTGTGGGATGGTGAGGAATGAGAGGAGGTCTGAAGTCCTCTTCTTCTGCACAATCCAGTGTAATAGCCACTAGCTACATGTAATCTGCTTCACATGTACCTGGGACGACCTGGGGTGTAACTAGGCTAAACTTAGCTATGTTGTAATTGCAAAATACACACCAAATGTCAAGATTTGTATGAAGAAAATAGTGTAAAACATCACTCTAACAATTAAAAACACCATTTAGTACATGTTCAAATGATACTAGTTTGGACATGTTGGGATAATACATTGTTAAAACTAATTCTGTTGTCTATTTTTACCTTTTTAAACAATGTGGTTACTAGGAAAGCTAAGATTAAATGTGAAGTTTGTATTTTGTGTCTATGGGACAGTGTTGACTCTGGTTACCTTTTTGCGTATGTTTCCTCTCTAGCCTGTTCCTTTTTCATTGTCTCAATATAAGAGTATGTTATGAGGATGGAAACAAATTTGTACATTATTTATTCATCAAAATTGTTTGCGAGGTTAGGGGATGGAGACAATAGGATAAGGGGCTGCTTTCTCTTGAATAGTTTTCAATCATTGCCTTTGGCAATTTGGGGAGACAGAAAACTTAAACAGTGATTTATTTAATAGGCATATATAACTACTAAATCCAAGAAAATTTTATGAAATAATACTCATGCAGCTGAATTCTCAGAATTATATACCAATAATGTTGTAATCTGCTTCTCTAAAAAAAATCCAACACCAAATCTATCTGGAAATTCACCTTAGGAAGATTGTTCTGTTCACACATTTTCAGGCACCAAGACCTGTTTCAGTGCTGAATGTCTTTTTCCCACTTAGAAGCTCAGTGACCTTGATAAGCACTGGACCCTGTGGGAATCACAGTCTTCTCCTCCACAAACCTAGATTGACCTCACGAAATTGTTCTGAGGCTCAAACAAGATAATATGTGTGAAAAACCAATATAAATATGAAGGATAATTATGGTTATTATTAGAAACAATTATGGTCATTAGGTTAAAATGAGGGTACTGGGAAAAGGATCAGTTTGGGGACTCACAAAATAATATTTAGATTATATAGACTTTAATAGAACCAGAAGAAGCTAAATAAAGAAGTATAAGATTGCAAAGCATAATACATGATAATAAGATCTAACCTTTCACATGCTCCTAAATAAGTTTTTAAAATTGCCTTTAGAATTGAAGTGAACTAATGAATGAGGAGAAAGCTGTCAGGAGCAAACTGCCTCTGGGCTGCATTTTTGATTAATTGCTGCCTTCTTTACAAGAATCAAAGTAGAGAAAGAATATCATTGCTCCTTGTTAACTCTGGTGATTTTCTAATAAATTTTGGTTCTCTCTTTTCACCTAGCCATATAAAGATAACAACATCCTGGCTGTAACACTGGATGACAAAAGGGTGGATATAAATGACTAGTCCAGGGGTATGTGATGGGAATAGCTTTCTCCAGACTTCTGTAGTTCAATATGATAGCCTGATGCTAAGTGTGGCTGTTGAATGCTTGATATGTGACTAATCTGAATTGGAATGTAAAGTACATATCAAATTTTGAAGACTTGCTATGAAAAAGAATGCAAAATATTTAATTAAGTTTTGTATTGATTACTTTTTGAGCTAATACTATTTTTGATATATTGAATTAAGTCTAACATATTATTAAAATTAATTTCATTTTTATTTCTACTTTCTGGAATATGGCTGCTACTAGAAAACTTAAAATTATACATGTGCCTCATATTTGTGGCTCCCATTATATTTCTGTTGGCTAGTACTTCCCATGGCCCTTTCTAGTGTGTTTCAAAACTCTGGTCCTTGCCTGGCTGGATTTTGAGAGCCGTTTCCTCTCCCCATATCTACCTTTACTGTTCCTTTCTTCCAAAGACCCTAAGCTGCCAGTGCAAATATCTTGGTAGGTTACCTGAAGACTAAGATCCAAATCATTTTTTCCTTCTGTTCTCATAGGGTTTCTTCATTCTTTCCCCCACTATGGTTGAAGAGGAGACACACTTCTGGCTAAAATGACTTGAGCAGGGTTCCTATAAAAATTCCTTCTGTTAAATAATCGATGGAAACCATAAGATAATTTCTTGTGACTAGTGAGTCGATTTCAGTTTGAGGTGATCTGTTTCTGTTCATTTGTGCAATAAACATGATTTGTTAATACTTTTCAGGGACTAATTTTCTCTTCCACTACACAATTCCACTTAAGTACCTTGTCTGACCACAAATCTGTACCAAGAAGGAAGTCTTGTGACAGAAACAGATTTAAACAGCTTTTCCTTCCCCTGTGTGCACCCTCATCCTTACTAGGAAAGAGCAATAAAGTCAAAGAGGACTAGGGATTTATGGGATCATGTTTAAAGGTCAACAGAAGCAAGAAAGATGTTCAAGATGATTTAGAATCACTGAAAGTAAAATTCTGAGTTTATAAGGTTTTGTGCACACATTGTGCCAGAAATGGTGGTGCATGCTGGTGATAGAGACAACAATTCCTTCCCTCCTTCAACTTATCTGCTAATGTAAGGAGACAGGTAATAAACAAAATGCTCACAAAATTTTCAAGAGGGCCATGTAATGACATTTTTGCAAAAGCAAAATGGACACATAGTAAAGATTATATTCAACTCATTAGTTAACAAGTAAAGTTTGTTTGAAGATCATTCAAGAAGGTGAGTATTTATGGTCAATGTTAGGATAAGGTTATTCTCAAGAGACAAGAACCAAGAGGCTACATGGTTAAGTGGTGGTTGCCACACACCTCGCATTGCATTGGAGTTTCTTCTGTGGTCCTCCCCTATGTTTGATGCCAAGTGGAATAGACGTTGCTCTCTTTTTAAAAATTTATTTGTTCTAATTAGGTTTACCTGACAGCAGAATGCATTTTGATTCATTGTACACAGATGGAGCACAACTTTTCACTTCTCTGGTTGTACACAATATAGAGTTACACCATATGTGCAGTCATACACGAACCTAGGGCATTGTTCATCTCATTCCACCATCTTTCCTACCCCCATGTCCCATCCCCTTTCTTCCCTCGCCTTTGACCAAAGTTAGACATTGCTCAATTAATTGTATGACACACAATAGAAAATATTCTCAACTGTGTTTCAGATTGGCCTTGCCCTGATAACTCCTGCTTCTGTATGTTAATGTAGCAAGACCCTTAAAACAAAATTTCCAGGAAAATTAAACTATTTTAATCTTACTGTACCAGGGAATCTAGGAGAAAACCTGAAGAACTGACCTGAATTCCCTTTTTTGTCTATTTACATTCTGTCCGTTCTTAAAATCCATGGCACATGCCCCTTGCATGGTGCTTTCCTGACCTTTCCTCTGTCTTTCCTCCTCCAACTCCTACAGCACTTAGCTCTATCAGTAGCAAGGCTTATGGTGGATTCTCATTATTCACGTGTCTCTTTAATTGTGAACTGGCCCATTCACTAGAATTTATTTGTAACTATAAAATCAATACTTGCGGCACTTGTGTGGTCATTTGTGGAGATGTGCAGAGTGGCAAAAAATTTCAGTCACCTGATGTGCATGTTCTCAGGCAAGGGGAAACAAGGACACGCTGTGCGTTCTTGTTTTAGCTCTCACACTGTGAACAGGTGTCCTTTATGTGGTATATTTAGTACTGTATTTTTTGAACATGTATTTTTTTGGGGGGAGAGGGTACTAGGGATTGAACTTGGGGAACTCAACCACTAAGTCACACCCCCAGCCCTATTTTGTATTTTATTTGGAGATAGAGTCTCACTGAGTTGCTTAGCTGAGGCTGGCTTTGAACTTGAGATCCTCTTACCTCAGCCGCCTGAGCTACTGGGATTATAGGCATGTGCCACCGCTCCCAGCTGAATATTTGTGTTTCTGTTGTCGATTTTATTGCTTAAAATGGCTCCCAAGCATAATGCTGAAGTGCTGCCCAGTGGACCGACACTTAAGAAGGTTGTGACGTGCCTTACTGAGAAAATACTTGTTAGATAAGCTTCATTCAGGCTTGAGTTATAGTGCTGCTGTCCATGAGCTCAGTGTTACTGACTTAACAACACATGTTCAATTAAACAGAAACACACAGGAGGATGGGTAATTAACTGGTTGACGAAAATGAGATCAGAGGCTTGCAGGCATCTAACTGTGTATTTCCCTTAGGAGCAGGGGTTCAGTGTTTGCTCCTTCCATGTTTTTCTTGACTATAGACAAGAAAAGATGTTAATCACTACTGTGATTAACAAGAAGTGTCAATATGCTGTTTTTATATCTCCAGTGCCTAGGGAATGGTGGACCTTGATGTTTACTTAGTGGAACAGTTTGTGCCCACTAAATATTTGCCAAGTTAGTGTAAACCAGGAACATGGTACAAGGCGTAGAGAAAAGCTTCTGTTAGGCCTGAGCTGTGGGGATGTGTCTATTCGTTGGCTCCTATGTGCAGGGAGTCCCAAACACAGCAAGCTGCCTGAGCGGTAGGGAGAAGTGACTCTGGAATGAGTAGGCCAGATTCCTGGGTGGGCTCTTCCACATTGTAATGTGTCACTTGAAGAAGGTAATTTGACCTCTCCAGACCTCAGTTTTGTTAGGTGCAAACTGAGGCAACTGTGCTAGTTTAATGTTTAAGACCCAGTGAACTTAGAAAGTGAAAAGAGGGAGCTGGCAGTTCCTGAGATGCCAGGCCAGCAGAAGCCCCACACCATCTGCTTTCCATGAGGTCCAAGCCACAGAAAGACAAATAACCAAAGGAGTTTTTACGTCTGAACTTTGCCTTTAACTGATTGTACCTTGTTCTGAAAATCTCACGGCCAGTTCTGCAGAACGTGGGCGCTCGGATCAAATCTTTGGACCGCAAAAAAGGGCTACTTCCAGAGATGCCTTGGTGTGATCTGAGTGGTGCTTTGAGTCGCTTTCATTTTAGAGTTTGTAGTTCAGGTCAAATGAAATATTTTCAAAGCCCAGTATGTATTCCCAAAACAGCAATAAATCACTCAGAAAGTTACGTGCTCACTTGCACATGGCTTCAAATTACTGATTTAGCCCGCTGAGGGCATGCATTATGGTTTTTTAGCATATGATATTTTATTTCTGGTGTTCTGATCATCCAGTAATTAGTGGATACAGATGAAATTACATGCTGCTGCCATTGCCTCAGATGGTCAGGTTTTCAGGATGCCAACTCCCAGCTCCTTTGGAGTTGACATAAATATTATGGAAGCAAAAAATTATAGTCATTTGCAGGGAAATCATGTGTTTAATTGCCAAGCAAAGCAGAGGAAAAATAGCAGAAGCACGCATCACGTATCAGTTAATGTGAGTGCATTATTGCATGTTGCAAAGGGGTCTAAGAGGACTTTTCAATAGCAAAATGAAAACAAAACTATTCTAGAAAATGCCATCTGTGAAGCCCCCAGATATGTCTGACTGGCTCATTTCCTTTCAAAAATAGTCCTTGCATTCCAAAGGATGTTAATAATGAATGGAAATAACCATGGAATAAAAATGGACCATGGCTGACAGAGTGGGACTTAATGTAAGGAGTTGCTATTGAAATAAACAGGGAAAGGAACATCCCCCAGGCACACTTTTCACCAATATTTCAATGTTAGCTGCAGATGGCACTTTAACACAACATAAAACTCAGCGCCCACACGCAGGAGGATTATTTTGATCATTGAAAACTCGGAATTTACTTAAAAATTTATCTCTAAACGAATGTTATTTGTAAGTAAATTTACAGATATTTCCTATTTCTCTTTTTATTATTTAGTAAACTTACCATGGAAAAGATAATTGATACTCTGTAGGTTTTTATAGGAAGCCAAACAATCCATCAAACATGGGAATACTATTATTATATTTCTGTAAATTACACATACAATTAGAGACTTCATCTGATGTTCTAAGAGCAAAGATAGACTCTCATTTGTTCTATGTAATTCATCACTAAGTCATCAGTAGAACCTAGTGGTCAAGCACTCTGGAGTCAGATTGTCAAGTTGTAATCCCTGCCTGCCACTTATCAACATGTGATTTGGGCAAGGTTTAAGTTTATATATACCCCAGTTTCATCATCTGTAAAATAGAGACAACATTAACATCTACCGCATATGAGAATTAAATGAGATGATATACGTGCAGCGGTTAATCTAATACTTGGCATATAACTGCTCAGTAACTGTAAGATCTTACTATTATTTATGTGGCAACTGCAAATACTAGCATTCAACCAGAAGCACTCTCTTGTTATACAATGATCTTTAGGCTAGAAGAAGAGGGCTGATTAGAATATTGTTATAGTGCTTACTTTGGACTTTAATGAAGATTGTAGAAGGAACTAGAAGTGCAAAAACACAAATCAAGCCAGAAAGGAATAGCCTTACTCTTGTTTTTTTTTCTGAGAAAAATTTTATATTTCATTTTATGTGCCTCCTTGGTTTCCAGAGAGGGAGCTATACATTTAAAATACAGTTCTATGCTCTTACAGGTAGAAACTATTTGTATTACTCTCAAACGTGGAAGAGGCTAGATTCTGCTCCTTATCATTAACATTATTACCAAATACCCAGGTTCAGGATCCACCTGACCCAGGGCCTCCCAGACATGCAGAGTGCCTCAGTGGATAGGAATGAGCCGGTTGTGCCTGTGGTCTTCATTAGCATCTTTCCACACCTGTTCGTCTAGGGTGGATGTTAACTCGGTCTGCAGAGAAGCAGAAAACAGGTTATATGGCCCTCCCCCTGGGGAGTCTCTGAAGGGCTTCCTGATTCTGTCATTCTATCCTATGCACAGGAGTGGTGTTTTCTCCTTTGTATCCTTCTTCTCTGACTTCTCATCTCAGTCTTGACACTGTTAAAACGGGACACTGTAATGCTTATTATCTGCTCTAGAGTTTTAATCTGTCTTGTCACTGAGGGCCCTCCCCAAGTCCTGTAATCGACTCCCCTCTACAAAAGTCCAGCTGTGCTTTCTCTTTCTCCAAATGTGCTTCTTATCTCCCTTTAATCTGCCCATCAGCTTTATACCAGAATTAAAGTCTCAACAATGCAAAGCACAGAGCCTGGGAGTTCCAAAGGGAAGGGCGGAAACTCTTTCATTTTAATACAGAAACTTTAGGCTCCTGGAGATCTGGGGACACCATAAGATTAGATATTCATGTTGACCTTGTGTTCACAACAATGACATAAGTGTTAAATTAGATTACTATAGACAGCTAATGGCTCTGTTAATTCTGAGTACAATGTTAAACCTAGGTCATGTAATTTCCCAAGTAGGAATTATTCTAAGCAGTTTTAGCAAATCTTATTTCATCTAATACTTATCTTGTAAAGTATGTGAAAATTGCTTTCGAATTTCCTTCTCTCTGCCTTGGCACTTAGTGTTTTGTGCTGGCTTCAGAGACCTTGTCTAGGGTCCTTTTATTATTACAGTCTTTCTGTCATAGGACCTTGCTCCCAGACTTTGTTGAAAGATTGAAATTAATTTTTAGAATTCAACTGATGCTCATGATAATAGAGATATATATATATATATATACACATATATATGTGTGTGTATATATATGTATATATTTGCATTATCCCTCCAGAATAACCCATCTCCTTTGAAGCAAGAGAGATTTAAGGGCCAGTATCATGAAAAGCTAATGATTCTATCTCCTTCCCCAGCCTTACTCTGAGAGCTTCCTGGAATAGCAGTTTGTCATTTACCTCTCATGGGTACATTCTCTTCCCGTGGCTTCCAGAGTGATCCACCCTTTTGGTTTTCTACTTCCTTTGTTCTTGTCCTTCTCAGTCTCCTTCCTGCTCTTCTATCTGGCATCTTTCTGTTGGAGTCTCACAGTTGTGTCCTTGGTCATCTTCTTCCCTTACGTTCACTCCCTTTGAGTTTCCATCTAGTTTTATTGCTTGAAATGCCTCTGTAGGCCATTGACTCCTGAATTTACATCCCCAGGTCAGCCTGCAGGCTCATTTGTCCCTCTGCCTACTCAGCGTCTCTACTTGAAGGAAAACAGAGATTTTTAAATCGATATGTTTCCAAAAAGAAGTCCCAGGACTATGTGATCTGGAAAGTGAGGGTATTGCGGGGGCAGGTTGTGAACAATCAAACCAATTTGTAGTTTTCAATAGCTGGGTGACTATCTGAAGCAAGTCAGGAAGGGAGAAATGTGTATTACTGGTGGGAATATCAAATATGCTTATAATGTCTCAATGGAAAGCAATTTGACCCCGTTTGTCTATAGGGATGTAAATTTTGGGGGCTACCAATTTGTATTTGTAACAGATTGGAGGTGAGTTTCTTTCTGCATCTACTACTCTAGTCATATCTGTAGAAAGTACCATGGCAACTATTATTCTGGACTGAGGAATATGTGCCAATGTCTGAGAAAAGGACCTGAGGAGCCATATGGGATGTCCTAGATCTCTCTCTGCTGATCTCAGTTGGCTATATTATTAGAATCATGGCTAAACTCTGATCCAGTGTAAGGTCTTTGACACAACTTGATTTGGTCATTCAGTCCAGTGGGTCAGGCAAGGGAACTTTTCACCCTTGTTAGTAAAACAACTGAAAGATGGAAGCCTGCAGGTGCCTTGCTACTCTAGCTGTAAGTTCACTTCTGAACTCCAGGTGATGCCACCTTCCACTGATAACAGCATGCCTGTCCTAACGCAACGAAAAGCAAATATTGCAGTATGTTTCGGTTGAGGTTCCCTGAGGAGTGAATGTTGAGTTAGAGATTGCACTTGTTCTTTTGAGTGTTGTAGGTAAAACATTTTTGCCATTTGTGATTTTATGTAAATAAGAGATGATGTGCAAGCATTGTGCTTTATGTAAAATCCAAACTCAAAATGGAGTCACTCTGGCTCAGGCCTGCATGTATCAGCTAGCCTGCTCTTTGTGCTTCTGTGATTAATGCTTTGCTATGCTTGCTTCTCACGGATGGGGGGTGTGCAAAACCACAGGCTGCCAGACCCCCTGGCCAGTTACCTAAAGTTCCAGGAACTGAAAGGGGACATAGGAGGCACTGTCATGGTTGACCTGTAAATAACTATAGATTGAATATCTGCCAAATCCTGTTCTCCTGAGTCATGTAGCTAGCCCACCCTATAATAACCTCTGAAACCCTCACTTCAGGGGGTCACTCTCTGAAGGAAAGGAGAGCTGACCCCAATCGATTGGCCTGTGTGCCTATTTCCTCAATAAACTTTGCTGCTTCTGCAGAGTTGTCTGGGCTGCACTTCTTGGGGAGAGGTGGAGGTTGGATGCAACATTTGGTGCATTGGCCAGGAAGCCCCTTCCCAGTTGCTCCACCCGCTCTCCTTCCTGGGAGTGTGGAACGGGGAATTGATCCTCTCTACCGAGGGGAATTAATGCCCCTTGAGGAATAGGTCAAATCTGTATTGGTATAACATTTGGGACTTGAGGGCCAAGCTGGACGCAGCGCGTTGCCCCAAGTCAGGACTCCACCCAGGACGCCGGTGGACTCCATCTGGTCTGGTTCAGGTTTCAGGTAAGAGCTCACAAAACCATCCTAATATTAAGTGGCCACAAAGGCGTTATAGCCTTGAGATCTCTAGCCTAACTGTGGTGTGTTTATTGCTTGTCTTGTCTCTGTGTACTGTCTCCTTGTCTTTTGAAATAAGGAGTCAATCTTCATCCATACCTAGCCCTTTAGATTTGATCAAATCACACTTTAAGGATTTTCAGCAGAAGGCAGCTGAAACCAAGGATGCCGTTTACTCAGGTAAACTAACCACTTTCTGTTCCCTTGAATGGCCCACATTCAAGGTCAGATGGCCTCTGCAGGGGACCACCAAACTCCCCACTGCCTACCAGTTCCAAAAAAAAAATCATTTTTGGGCAGCCTGGCCACCCAGATCAAATACTAACCAAAGGAAAAAAAAAATGGTTAAAAAGGTTTTTAGCTGTGCTCACTAAAGCTTACATTAAAATGTAAATGGCTGCCAACAGAATTTTTAAAAAAATCAAAAATAAAAGCTAAAAAGTAAAAAAAAATATGCAAAAACATCATTTTGTCTCTCAGTCAGCCCCAGATATTCACAGAAACCTCCAAAAACTTAAAGGGTTTACAGAGTAACTTCCAACTATTGGAGGTGACCCAAAAGTTTTTAACCATGGCAGACCAGGTAATAAATGTTTTTCAAAATGCCAGGCTAAGATTTTGGTGGCCACTATCCAAGAGACCGGAAAAACTGGTTTAGAATGGGACTCCGAGCTGAGGGGATCTCCCAAAGGAACCAATGGAAGCAGACTCCTTTGCTGCTTCTTTGGGAGATTCCTTCAGGGAAAAATGGGACCCCGTTTGTATATAGTCCCTTAACTATTTTCACCTCTGATGAGTTGGACCACATAAGGACGAAAACCAGGAAGGCTTTTAAACTTCTATTTTTGAGTTCTTAATTTTGATCTGGTGCTCTAGGTTAATATATTTTTCTGATTAGACCTATTTTACAAGTGTTAGCTCTCAATCTAATATGTTTTAAAACAAATAAGCTACAAGGCCTTTGTTTGTTTTGTGTAGGGACACCGGTGTATTGTCAGTCTACATGTTTTGCCATGTCTACATATGTTTGGTACCAAAATTGACATATGAGCTTATAAATTAAAATTTAAAAAATAAAATGGATCCAAATACCTTTGGTTCAGGTCATTCAAAAAGTTCACTTTAAATTGGATAAACAAATAAAAATGTCTTTAAAAGTTACTAACTCACAAGCTTCTCTAGAGGTGGTCAATTGTTAATAAAATGTTGATGTCTACAAAATGTTTTTTTTTTTAACAAAATGTTTAATATCCATTTTTTCTAGGATTTTTCTTCAACAGGAAAAGAAATTATGCCATTAAATGCACTTGTCTAATATTTTGTGTTTTTTAAAAGTAAGTAAATTAGATCTGACATGTATGAGATTGATCATGGATGTATTTGTTAGAGACATCTAAATGGTTTATAAAGTTAAAATGCTCACTGTTAAATATAACATCAAGTACTCTTAATTCCTTAAATTCCTTAAGGTAATATGCTTAAACATTATTGGTGTTTTCGTAAACTGGTAATATTAAAAAAGAAATTTAAAATTACTTTGTGTCATCACTAAAAACAAGGTTATATAAAGGGTATAAACGTTTCAACTATTTCATCTTATTAAAATAGAATAAGATATATTTAGTAAAAAAAATTCTGGCTAAAAAAGTCTTCAAATCTTCATGTAGTAAAGTTATAATACATCTAAGTAAACAATAAGAGGATCTAAGTGATAAAAAAAGGTCTATGTAAGTAAAGGACAAGTTTGTGTGTAACTAAGTTGGTTATATATATGTAACACAAATAGTTAAAACTATTCAAGGTTTTTCTCTAAGGTCAAATATTACTGTACTGGTATAAACCAAAGTTTAATCTGTTAAAATAACAAAAATTTCTTAAAACATTAATTCACTCCTAACATTGTGTTTGTTAAGTTTTATTCTCAGAACCACTAGTCTTGGAGAAATTAAGGTTTGTACCATTCTGGTTAAACAGCAACTGGTATTTTACAGTATTGTACTATATTACAAAATCTAGATTTTCTTTAAGTACTAAACTTGATTAATATAAAAATATCAATGTAATTATGGTGCTATTACTCTTCTTTACATATTAAATATCTTTCAGATATACAAGTCTTTAAAGTAAAAGATTTAAAGGAACATTTTATCAAACTGGTGTTCTACAAACTAAAGTTGTCTGTAATGATAAACTTAGACTTATAGAAATGACAAATTTTATTGGAGATTTATTTATATCATTTGATGTTTTGTAACCAAACCTAAACCTTATGTTACCTTTTACACTGAAATATAAAAATGTAAAGGTATTTTTAAAAGATAGTAAGAGCCTGTTCTGTTTAAAGGTTAATATTGTAACTGACATTCCTAAAGACTCAGAAACTGTTTGTCAAAATAACTCCAAAGTAGGCCAAACTTCAGTTCATTTAAAGCTGTATATCTCAAAGAGGGGATATGGATATGTAACCCAGATTAAGCCATCTATAGACAGATAGTAAATACAAAGGTAAAAATAACTATAAAGTTATAAACATTAAGTTAAAGCCCAGTACTCTTTAAGACTGGTAAGACTGGATTGTTGGAGGTTTAAGACCAAGGTTTAAATAATAAGGTTAAAATAAGGGGCCTAAGAAAGCCAATATTTGGCTCTTGCCCTCTAAGTCAGGCTGAACCCTGGAAAAAGGGAAAGAGTTTTACAACTCTGGGCCACATAACCTCCCGATCAGGGAGATTAATGAGACCACTAGAGAAAAAAAAGCCAATCAGTGTGCATGCTGCAAAAGAGGAGGGTCACTGGAAAGGGGAGACATCCCTGATGCATCCAAGGGAAGCCACATGGTCAGTGAGACCTTGACCCATCCTAGCGCAGATGACACTAGCAGTACTAAGAGGCTGCTCACGAGTTCCCCAAGAGTGTCCCACAACAACACCAGCTGACTCTTAACAATAGATAAAAACAAGGTCCCTTTGACCATCTTGATCTTGAACACCTAGCAAAAACAGTTAAAACCAAAACACAACCATTCCTAGGCATTTAAAAAATATATATAGTTATTTGTAACTTAAGTTGTACACTTGGGTTAGCCCCCCAAAAATAAATAAGACTGGAGACAACAAAAGAGAGATTTGTAAGCAAGAGTGCCTGATAATTATCAAAAAAAACCTGTCAGAATCAAAAGTTGTTAGTCAATTCAAGGCCTACAGATCTTCCTAATCTCCAACATAGGTAGGCTTAGTCAATGTTTACTGGTATATGTTTACTAGTATGATTCTCTAGCCCTAAGTAAAGTAACAACTAAGTGTTGTGTATACATTCCTGATAACTGACAATACAGAAGATTTACATTCCCAAATAAAGGCCGTATTAGGCTTTGTTAGGCCTTGTTATGGGGATAACTTCTTAGTTCTTGCACCTGCTGGATTATTGCACCTGAGGGATTATTGATTTCTATTATCTTCATGATGTTCATTGGCACGTTCCAGATGCTACAACATTTACTGTGCATTGATCTCATTTCAGTGCTCATGTCTTTTGTTTCTCTCATAGAAGCACCACCCCCAGGTGCATTTACAACCTGTACTTCCTGAATCAGACTTTTATCATGGACCCCTTGACCCAATTTATAAAAAGGGACTCCAAACTGCTTGCCTGACTGCACATCACCCCCTCTCAGCTCGAAGCAGCAGGAGCGGTCGTCGCCCTTTTCCTTACAGCAGTAGGAGTTCCCTAAAATTAGAGGGAAAATACAATCAATGTAAATGTGTAATCGGGTCAATTCACAAAATGGAAGCTGGTTTGGGTCCAAAAATAAATGTTGTAAGATATGAGCTGCTAAAACAATATATTCTGTCAGTCCAACCCCCACCTCTAATCAGACAAAACCTGATGTTACTCAGGACTATTGGTTAATTTCTACGTGGCTCCACAGGACATTTGGTTTGCCTGTTTATCAAGAATAACTCCCTGCTTATCCCTACAGCTTTTTGACACATCAGAATAAAACAAATTTTTTTGACTGTTCACATTATTTCCCAAGTGAACTACTATAATGGAGAGTCTAAACAACAGCATCTGGGACTCATACTGATGATGATAAATCAATAATTTAATTAGTCCCATAAAATCAGTGGGGAATTTTGTAAACTAGGTTAGCATGAGTAACTCCCTTTCTGCCTCAGTTTCCCACAGTTATGTTTTCAAGTCCCCTCCTTTTACTTGGCTTGCTTGCACTTCTGGTATTACTCCCTGCATCAATGCCTGGTATTTTTAAAATAATATATCAAAGAAACTTTGTCTTCTAGTACACATTTTGCCACAAATATATTAGTATGGAAAAGACTGTTGTTAATGGGACTAGGATTAGCCAGATATCTGCTATTTCAAGCCCCCTCATACTTTTGCTTTTGGGATTTCTAGTAGACCCCTGCATTATTAACTGTCTAGTTAACTATATAAGACAAAAAATTAGTACTGTTAAACTCATGGTACTAGGGTCCCACTATAACCCCCTCCTGATAGATGACAACGAGTCAAAGGTTTGACTCTATTCACTAGAAAAGGAGGGAATGTAAAATCCAAACTCAAAATGGAGTCACTCTGGCTCAGGCCTGCATGTATCTGCTAGCCTGCTCTTTGTGCTTCTGTGATTAATGCTTTGCTATGCTTGCAGGCTGCCAGACCCCCTGGCCAATTACCTAAAGTTCCAGGAACTGAAAGGGGACATAGGAGGCACTGTCACGGTTGATCTGTAAATAACTATAGATTGAATATCTGCCAAATCATGTTTTCCTGAGTCATGTAGCTAGCCCACCCTATAATAACCTCTGAAACCCTCACTTCGGGGTCACTCTCTGAAGGAAAGGAGAGCTGACCCCAATCGATTGGCCTGTGTGCCTATTTCCTCAATAAACTTTGTTGCTTCTGCAGAGTTGTCTGGGCTGCACTTCTTGGGGAGAGGTGCGGGTTGGATGCAACACTTTAGAATGGTGAAGTGCAAACATGCTGGAGTTACCAGACTAAATGCAGGAAGAAGACAATTTTTAAATGGCGACTCAATATCTTCAGAGAACAAGGCGTAGTCATTTCAATCTCACCTGAATTAGGCTCAAAATTGAAAATATTAGACTACAAAGGAAGTTTCCAAGAACTAAAAAACACAAGGCAATGTTGTTTTTCCACCATGCAACAAAATAAGGAATCAGAAGTACAAATACATAAAATGAACTCCACTTTTTAGAAGTGAACATGGGGAAAATAGCAAATCATAGGTGAAATCACAAAATACTTAAGACATGAAATGTTATAAAATAAAGCATGCACAAACTGCAGGTGCAGGTAGAGTAGTACTTAAAATGGAACTTACATATTTTAAGTACTTAAATGTTGTTTATTACTGAGGTAGGAAAGATCAGGAAATCTAATTTCTTAATAGAGACACCAATAAAATTGTTGGTTTGGTTTATAGGGGACTACCAATCAAAGGGGTAGCTCTTAAATCCCTTCTGTCTTTAGGATGTGTGATTTTACAATTGGTGTAAAGTTTATGACAAAAGCATTGTAATAAGAAGTACAAATATTGGCCATAACCTTTGACTTCTGAAGATGACTCATTTTTTTTTTTCAATCTCAGAAAGAGCTTGGCTATGAAACAAAGGCTATACAAATCAGAAACTGGAAGAAAAAAGTGCCCTCCAGTAAAATGTTTTGATTCTCTTTAGTAAGAAGTAATCAGAGTAGTGGCACGAGGGGAGGGGCGAGTGGGAGAGTCTTACTAGGCACACAGAAGACAAAGGAGAGAAATTCTCTGGGGTAGGGAGGAGACAGAAACTGCATTCCAGATGTGTTTAGGAGATTATGAGGAGTTATCAGATTGAATGTGGGTGTCCTTACTGTACCACTGGGATCTGGGTTCCAGGGGCTGGCTGGTCTCCTGCAGGATAGTGATGGGGGATCTGTTTCCAAAGTGCTCAGTCTTCCTGAGTACATCCAGCTTAAACTGACCACAGCTGCAGGCCTTGGTTCATTGTCCAACAAGTTGTTAAAAGAGGTCATCAGAGTTCAAAGCCAGCCTCAGCAACAGCAAGGCACTAAGCAACTCAGTGAGACCCTGTCTCTACATAAAACACAAAAATAGGGCTGGAGATGTGGTTCAGTGGTCAGGTGCCCCTGAGTTCAAACTCCAGTACCAAAAAAAAAAAAAAAAAAAGAGGTCATCAAAACCAAAACCCAAATTTCCTCCAAGTAGTTTACTGGATTAAAGACAATTCAGGGAAATGAAAAGAAGCCTAAGGAGTGACCAGAACCGTGAGACAGAGGACAGAGTGTACTCATGAGTCCAGATTGAAGGTAAGCCTGGAAATTCAGCTGTGGCTTCAGAACACACTGGCCCGTCTTGACACAGCCCATGCATTCATTTTAAATTGTAGCCTCTCATTATGTGCTGTGGGCAGAGCTCAGGATGACGTGTAATTTGTATTTAGAGCGTTCTGGAAATAAATCACAGTCTCTCTGACAACCAGGTATGTACTTAATAAGGATGTGCTATACATTTTAAGATTTTAGTAGTCCTAGTTTTATGCTCAATGTATTTACAAGTCAATATATAGATATAGTAACCAATCAAAACTAAAATACTCCAAGAATTAAGTGATTCATTTTATAGTATGAACTATAGATACACAGGAGATTATTGAGAATTGAAACTCATCTGGGGAGGTTTCATGGAAGTTTGAACTTGAGCCTGGATCATGAACCTGGATTTAGAGGTAGTGTTGAAGGAAAAGATGAGGGTCAGGTGTCTGGGGGAGAATGGACTTCCTACCAAATACCCAGCAGGCAGCTATGGAGAAGCAATGTAAGAGGAGCACAGCATCTATGCTAATTGGTTTCTTTGATGGTGATTTCAATATTTATAATCTTACTTGCTCAGTGCAAATGAAGACACATTTGCTCAGAGTATATACAGCTCTTGAGTTCATGGAGTCCAAGGTCTTTTGAGGCTCTTTTCATTTTAAGAGTAGTCTAGGTTTGTTTTTTTTTTTTTTTAACCATCAGAAAGCCTCTCTCTAGTGCAGTGATTAATTCAGTTCCTCTTTCTTCCTTCTTCCTTTCTCAAGTTTTACTGGAGCTCAAGTAGCCAGAGTGGCTGACCAGAGCTGAGGTAAATCTGTAGAAGTAGATCCAAGAAGACTTTTACCAGCTCTTCATTAGAAAAATTATAGATCTTAAAATCAATGGACAAATTAAAAACAATCTTATATGTAGAAATAAAACAAATTCAAAGATGTTTTAGAACTACAATATAGTCCTATCATGTAGGAAAACCTAGAATAATATTCAACAGTAGTTGTTACAGACTATGTAATCAGAGAAGAATCCTTTTCAATATCTGTGTTAATTACTTCTGAATTATTTAAAATTTTAATAATAAGAATGCTTTACTTTTACCGTTTAAAAAAGCAAAAATAATATCCTGGGTGCAAGAACTTATTACAATAACCCTTAAAGCCTGTGCCAGAATAATGATGATTATATATGCAAATAAACATAAACACACTCACATATAGTGTTTGCATATATACAGTTTTGTGTGATTCACTTTTTATCTTAAAAATACAAAGGCGAATTCAGAAGATATAGAATGTTGGCAGTTGTCATCTGCACATGTTGAATGTTTTCTTCTTTGACTGCATACACAGGATGTTAATGGTGCATCTGGAAGTAAGCTGCGTTCAGAGATGGCTGTGTGCGAGGCAGGCTGCTTGACCCACCAGAACCACTAGACCTCTTGCTGGAAATCCAGTGACCCCCATGCAAATGTCCACAACAAAGACCACTGCGACTGTGCCTGCCACCCACCAGCAGCCACCATTATTGCCACAGACAAAACCCACATGGTGGCAAAATTCCTCTGATACTTCAAAAGTACTTTTGGATCCAACAATTGTGGCTTGTGGATATGGCAGTTCTGTAATTCTCACTTCTGTCCTAAACATGGAATGAGAAAATAGTTATTAATTAGAACATTTTTGGTATAAAACCTGAGAGAATCTATTCCAGGAAAAATATACATTCTTAAAATT
Source organism: Geosciurus inauris (assembly GCA_004024805.1). Classification (NCBI taxonomy): domain Eukaryota; kingdom Metazoa; phylum Chordata; class Mammalia; order Rodentia; family Sciuridae; genus Geosciurus; species Geosciurus inauris. The sequence goes on from PVHX01006274.1 coordinate 80,662, forward strand.
AGGATAGTGTTTTTATTCTTCATTTTGATCAAGTTTATGCTTTGTGAATGGGATGGATAACAGAGGAGAAATATTTGCCGCAGCTATGTGTTGAACAGAGACTAATCCTCATAAGTAGAGAAAAATCCATGACAAATTCACAAATAATCTTGACTGAACTGATTTTCTCTTCTAAGATGTTGTTAAACAAGAGACATAACCTCATCACTACTTTGAGGAATGAACATATTAATTGAGCGTGGTGTCAAGGGTCCTATATGCAAGAGTCTGAAATTTTCTTATAAAAGTAATGCACACCAGTATTTAAATCAATTATAATGTGAGTGAGTCAGCTTTCCATCACTGTAGCAAACAACAGAGACAATCAACTTATAAAGAGGAAAAAGTTTGTTTGGCTCACAGTTTTGGAGGCCTCAATCTGTGACTAGTTGCCTCTATTGCTTTGGGCCAGTGGCAAAGCAACATGGCGAGGTGTACATGGCAGATCCCTCACCTCAAGGTGGCTGGGAAGCAAACAAAGGGGAGGAAGAGGAAGGGGCTGGGTTCCCATTGTCCTCTTTCAGGATATGGTGGCAATTACCAGAAGTCTTCCACCGGTCCCCAGCTCTTAAAGTTTTCACAGTCTCCCAATTATGCCACCCAGGGGCAAAGCCTTTGCCCCATAAGCCTTTGTCTTGCACAGATGGGTCAGTTTTGGATAGATAGGAAAGGAAGGATGTCTCAAGCAGCACAGAGGGACACCATGAGAGAAGGCACAGAGTAGGACTCAGTGGCTGTACCCAGGCACCACGGAGATGGGCCTGACTTGGCTGGAAGATGCCTGTGGTAGAAGTGGCTCCTGAGAAACACAACTGAGCAGATGTGGTGGGATCGCTGGGCTTTCAAGGTCAGGCAGAAGAATTGGAATAAAGCCCCCTGGACAGCAGAAGGTTGTTGATGAAGGCGTCCATGAAGAAGATTGTATGCAACAAAGTTTGGTTACAAACCAGTTTATTAGCCGAGTGGTGGACAGAGTCCGTCGGTAGAGAGGCCCTTGAGTAGCTGTAGAAAACCCTGAGTTTGAGTGAACTGGCTAGACTGTAGTCATCATTTAAAATGTTGCCAGTATTTCAGGAATTTAATATGAAAATATTATGCTGTATTAAAAATATGAGGCAGCTTGGCATGATGGATAAAAGGATGGACTCTAAAGCCAAACTGCCTGGGTATATATATTTTGGCTCTATTGCTTCCAGCTATGTGACCACACCAGCTGTTCAACCTGCCTGTGCCTCAGTTTCCTTGTCTGTAAAATCCTTGTCAGGAAGATGCTTCCTAGGATTGTTTGGAGGATTAATGAACTAATGTTTATAAAGGGCTTAGAATGTTTGTCTGGCACTTAGTAAGTACTATTTAAATGTTTGTTAAGGAAATGCAAATTAATAACTGTTTTCCTAGATGTAGGTGGTTTTATGTGAGTTTTCTTCAGCTTAATGATTGGTGCTGGAGAAGTTCTGTCATGGACAAATGGCAGTTTCTAACCATCACTACAGTTTGGACTTTCATTTTAAAAAATTTAAAATTTTTTAAATTTTCATTTTAAAAAATTTTTAAATCTTTCATTTAAAAAAAAATTATTATTTATTTATTTATTAATATTTTTATATATGACAGTAGAGTGCATTGTGACATATTAGAGATACATGGAGTATAACTTATTCTAATTTGGATCCCATTCTTGTGATTGTACATGATGTGGAGTTTCAATAGTCGTGTATTCATATAGTCCAAAAGTTATGTCCAATTCAGTCTCTGTCTTTCTTATTCCTGTCCCCCCTTCCTTCCCTTCATTCCCTTTTGTCTAATCCAATGAACTTCCATCCCTGCACCTCCTCACCCCCTTATTGTGTGTTAGCATCTATATATCAGAAAGCACACTTGGCCTTGGTTTTTTGGGATTGGCTTATTTCACTTAGTCTTCAGTTCCATCTATTTACTAGCAAATACCTAAATTTCATTCTTCTTTATGGCTGAGTAATATTCCATCGTGTATATATACTACATTTTCTTTATTCATTCATCTGTTGAAGGGCACCTGGGTTGGTTCCATAGCTTAGCTATTGTGAATTGAGCTGCTATAAACATTAATGTGGCTGCATCAGCGTAGTATGCTTATTTCTAGTCCTTTGGGTATATACTTAGGAGTGGGATAACTGGGTCAAATGGTGGTTCCATTCCAAGTTTTCTGAGGAACCTCCATACTGCTTTCCATGTGGTTGCACCAGTTTGCAGCCCCATCAGTAGTGTATTAGTGTCCCTCCCCCCACATCCTGGCTAACATTTATTGTTACTTGTATTCTGGATAATTGCCATTCAGACTGAAGTGAGATGGAATCTCAGTGTAGTTTTGATTTGCACATCTCTAATTGCTACAGATGTTGAACACTTTTTCATATATTTGTTGACTATTTGAAGTGTCTGTTCAGTTCCTTTGCCCATTTATTGATTGGGTTATTTGTTTTCTGATGTTAAGTTTTTGAGTTCTTTATATATCCTGGAGATGAATGCTCTATCTGAGGAGCAGGGTGGCAAAGATTTTCTCCCATTCTATAGGATCTCTCTTCACATTCTTTATTGTTTCCTTTGCTGTGAAGAAGCTTTTTAGTTTGATACCATCCCATTTATTGATTCTTGATTTTAATTCTTGTGCTTTAGGAGTCTTATTGAGGAAATTGGTTCCTAAGCCAACATGGTGCAAATTTGGGCCTAGTTTTTCTTCTAGTAGGTACAGTGTCTCTGGTCGAATGCTTAGGTCCTTGATCCACTTTGAGTGGAGTTTCGTGCAGGGTGAGAGATAAGAGTTAAATTTCATTCTGCTACATAGGGATTTCCAGTTTCCCCAGCACCAGTTGTTGAAGAGGCTATCTTTTCTCTAATGTATGTTTATGATGCCTTTGTCTAGTATGAGATACCTATTTGTGTGGGTTTGTCTCTGTGTCTTCTATTCTGTTCCATCGGTCTTCTTGTCTGTTTTCGTGCCAATACCATGCTGTTTGTGTTACTAGAGCTCTGTAGTATAATTTAAGGCCTGGTATTGTTATGCCTTTTTCATTTTTCCTGGTAAGGATTGCTTTGGCTATTCTGGGCCTCTTATTTTTCCAAGTGAATTTCATGACTGCTTTTTCTATTTCTATGAAGGACATCATTGGAATTTCAATAGGAATTGCATTAAATATGTATAGTGCTTTGGGTAGTATGGCCATTTTGACAATATTGATTCTGCCTATCCAAGAGCATGGGAAGTCTTTCCATCTTCTAAGGTCTTCTTCAATTTCTTTCTTTAGTGTTCTGTAGTTTTCATTGTAGAGGTCTTTCACCTCTTTTGTTAGATTGACTCCCAAGTATTTTAATTTTTTTGAGGCTATTGTGAATGGGATATTTTCTCTAATTTCTCTTTCAGTTGATTCACCATTGGTGTATGGGAATGCAATTGATTTATGGGTGTTAGTTTTGTATTCTGCTACTTTGCTGAATTCATTTATGAGTTCTAAAAGTTTTCTGGTGGATTTTTTTTGGGTCTTCTAAATATAGAATTATGTGGTTGGCAAATAGGGATAGTTTAAGCTCTTCTTATTCATATCCCTTTAATTTCTTTCTTTTATATGGCCTCTATTTTGGATGGAGGACCAGGAAGCCACTTAGAGGTAACACCCCAACATTCAAACCAGTGGCATTTCTTGTGTCCTAGGTCTTATTTCCTCAGCTCCACCTTTTACATCCGAATCAAGCTCTTTTTGAGAGACTAAGGATTTTATGGCAGTGCACCTACCTGAAGAAAGTGTGCAGTTCTACCCTCTAAGGCAGATGGCAGCTTTAGTTAGCTGGCTGCCTGGGCTTAGCCTTGAGGGTAGCATGGCTGGGCTTTGCTGGCCTAGTGCCAACTTGGAAGAGAAGGCAAGGTGTGACCTGAGGTCATCTAACACTCTGCCAGGTGAGGAGCACTGCTGCTTTCTCCCTTATTTTAACTGTATTCATCTTCATGTGCACCTTAAGCCAGAATGTTCTTAACAAATTGGCAGCTTGGGGCAGGGAGGAGAAAGAGAGAAAGAAAGAGGGAGAGAGACTTCCTCCGTTAGACTCTCTGGCCTTGTGTATGTCAGGAGGTGACATTTTCTCTTCATCTGTAATTATTTTACTAGTTTTTTTTAAAACTAAGAGATACTGATTTAAAAAAATAACAAAAATTAACTCTAGTGGAAGGGCGATTCCTTTCTCTGAGGCACTCAAATTTTAGAAAGACAGAGGATAAACATAGATGTTCACACATCACCAATCTAGGAAGCATTTAGAGACAAGACAAAGCTGGCAAATATGGAGGAACACAGCCCAAGGCCATGGAGATTGGCTAGACAAAGGGGTGGCTTTCACTGGGTTTGAAAAAAGCATGCTTATTTGCTAAGAGGAAGACTGGAAGAACTCAGTTACTCACTGGCTGTGCAGCCTTGGGCAAGTTCTTATACCTGGGAAACTCAGCTTGCTTATGTGTGAAATGAGAATGTAGTTTACCTGCTTGTAAGTGCAGTTGTGAGGACCAAATGAGAAAATGCTTGTGATATATGCAGACAGGCCTGCTGCAGCAGAAGTCTCCGCAGGAGTGTGAGCAGCAGTCACCAGAGGTCACAGCAAGGCTGGCTATGAGAGGCGCTGTCTGTCTGATTGTTGTCTGGTTGTTGACTTCTTATCCAGTACTTTTTTTTTTTGGTACCAAGGATTGAGCCCAGGGGCACTGAACCATTGAGTCATGCCCCTAGCCCATTTTATTTCTTATTTTGAGACATGGTCTTGTTATGTTGCTTAGGGCCTCCCTGTTTCTGAGGCTGGCTTTGAACTTGTGAGCCTCCTGCCTCCACCTCCTGAGCTGCTGGGATTACAGGCATGCACCACTACACTGGGCTCTAACTTCCTTTTTATCATGTGAATGAGTTTTGTTTTGGGATTTTGCCTAGATCAGTTTTTGTGCAGATGTGGACACTGTAGCTAATGGGTGCTTAGTCAATTCTGGAAGATGTTGAGTGTGAATTGCACAACTTGTTCCAGTTGCTTTAAAAGCAAAAGCTATTGAGGACAGAGTTGCTCATGGAGAGGGAATAACTGTCAGTAAATTACCCAAAGAGGTTTTGCTAAGAAATGAATCATGAACGGCCCAGCCACGGACCTGAGGAGAGAGCTGGGTCAAAGATGAGCCTGGCTGGTGTATGAGTTCCAAATCTGCCCTTTGTATTTGTGTGCCTTAAGTAAATTACTGAATTTCTCTGAAGCTTTTTTTTTTTTTTTTAAACCTCTACAATGCAGCACAGACATGTGGAATTCTTTTATGTGTTCAACCAGTTAATACTCACCGAGATCCACTTTGTGTAGGGTGCTGGAGACAGTGCTGATACAAACTGCAATTTCACCTTTGTGGAAATTTGGACCCAAAAGGGTTGATAGAGATTAAATAAATCGTTAAAGTGTCTCCTATGACAACTGTTGTCTTAAGAAAGAACACAGTGCTAGGGGGTAAAAAGTAAATAAAGAATTACTAATTTAAGTTGGATCGTGAGATTTAAAATGAGACCTGAAGGATGATGTCTTAATTTTCTATGGCTACTAGAATAAATACCACAAACTTAGTGACTTCAAGCAACACACACTTATCATCTTACTGTTCTGAAGGTTAGAAGTCCAATGTGGGTTTCACTGGAATAAAATCAAGGTATCAGCAAGGCTGTCCCTTCATGGAGTCCAGGGAAGAAAAAACCTGTGTTTTGGCTTTATCCAGCTTCTGGAGTCTACACATTTCTTAACTCACGGCCCCCTTCTTCCATTTTCAAAGCCAGCAAAATGATGTAGCCTGGACCATTTTGGTCACATCCCTTTTTGTGACTTACTCTCTCCCTGTTCCACTTTTAAAGACCCTAGATTACAACCGGGTCTACTTGGATAATCCAGGATCATCTCCCTATTTAAAGATCAGCTAATTAGCAACCTCAGTTCCATCTATAACTTTAATTCCCTTTTGCTATGTAGCTTAACGAATCTATGAAGATTAGTAGGTGGATGTCCCTGAGAGGGTCATTATTATGCCTAGATGGATAGGGATGAGCCTGAGGAAGGGGTTCAGGAGTATGGAAGACATTCCAAGCAAAACTTGGGTATATAGAGACCTTGACACAGACTTCTGTCAATTTGGTGAAAAAGGAGAATATGTCTGAAAGCTAGTGAATGAGGGAGATAGCCATGCAAGCTAAAGTTCCAGAGGTGGGCAGGACTAGATTTTAGAGAGTGTTTTTGTCTTTACTGAAGACTTGGAATTTTTTTCTCTAATGAACCATCAATCCCTTAGAGTATGGAGGGAATGAGGCATCATGTAGGGTCTTAAGTTTTCCCTCTATCTCCTTGGAGGGGAATGGTTTGGACAGGCTGGTGAGGAGGCTACTATAGTTACCAGAGGAATAGAATCCTGGGAATCCTTAACACAGGGCCTGGAAATCAGTGGGAAGTCTCATGTTGGTAGTTCTTCTCTGTAGCCCAGGTGTTCTCCAGCACGTCCCTTAGCAGCGCACATTTTTACTCACTATGCTTCTCTCCAAACCTATCTTTTTTTTTTTTTTTGGTACTGGAGTTTGAACTCAGGGGCACTTGACCACTGAGCCGCATCCCCAGTCCTATTTTGTGTTCTATGCAGAGACAGGGTCTCACTGAGTTGCTTAGTGCCTCGCCATTGCTGAGGCTGGCTTTGAACTCGCGATTCTCCTGTCTCAGCCTCCCTAAGTGCTGGGATTACAGGCTTTTGCCACTGCCCCCGGCGCTTATCTTCTTTTATCTTCCTTTTTCTCACCTTTCGTATTCTTTAAGATCTGACTCAAGACTGCACCTGCCAGTTATCAAGAATTCAAGCAATAATAAATGTCCACAAGGATGTAGGGGAACCAGTTCACTTATACATTGCTGGTGGGACTGCAAATTGGTGTAACCACTCTGGAAAGCAATATGGAGATTCCTTAGAAAATCTGGAATGGAACCACCATGTGACTCAGTTACCCGACTCCTTGGTTTATACCCAAAGGAGTTAAAATCAGCATACTGCAGTGACGCAGCCACATCAATGTTCATAGCAGCTCAATTCACAATAGCTAAACTATGGAACCAGTCTAGGTGCTCTTCAACAGATGAGTGGCTAAATAAAATATAGTATATATACATAATTGAATATTACTTGGCCATAAGGAAGAATGAAATTATGGCATTTGTCTGTAAATGGATGGAGCTGGAGAATATGCTAAATGAAATAAGAATCTCCAAAACCAAAGACCAAATGTTTTCTCTGATATGCAGGTGCTAATTTCACAATCAGGGGGGAAGGTTAGGGAAGAATAAAAGCACTTTGGAATAGACAAAGGGGAGTGAAGGGAAGGGAGGGGTAATGGGAATAGGAAAGATAGTATAATGAATCAGTTATTACTATCCTATGTGCATATATGATTACATGACCAATGTAATTCAACATCGTGTACAACCAGAAGAATGAGAAGTTATACTCCATTTATGTATAAATGTATCAAAATACATTCTACTGTCATGTATAACTAACTAGAGCAAATACAAAATTAAAAAAGAAAAGACTGTACCTGCCAAGAAACTCCCAGTGACTGTTTTTATTCTACATCAGCTGCTTCCTTTGCTTTATATACATAAAGTTATCCCTTGATATCTATGGAGGAGTTGGTTCTGGGAACCCACCCCTCCCACCAAAATCCAAAGATGCTCAAATCCCTTATATAAAATGGTGTAGTAATTGCCTGTAATCTATGTACATCCTCCTGTATACTTTGAATCATCTCTAGATTACTAATATCTAATGCAACATAAATGCTATATAAATAGTTGTCATACTATATTGTTTAGGGAACAATGACAAGATAAAAATATTTGTACATGTTCAGTATAGACATAAGTTAAAAGTTATTTTTGATGTACAGTTAGTCAAAATTGTGGATGTAGACCCTATGGACAAGGAGCCATTTTTATTGAGTGATGTCATTCTTGACATGCTTACTGCCATTTTTACCTTCTTACTCTTCTTTTTTTTTTTTTTTTTGGTACTGGAGATTGAACTCAGGGGCACTCGACCACTGAGCAGCACATCCCCAGCCCTATTTTGTGTTTTATGTAGAGACAGGGTCTCACTGAGTTGCTTAGTACCTCGCCCTTGCTGAGGCTGGCTTTGAACTCACGATTCTCCTGTCTCAGCCTCCCAAAGTGCTGGGATTACAGGCTTGCGCCACCGCGCCCAGCACCTTCTTACTCTTACTTGAATCTACACCCGACAGTGGCTTTGGTCCTTGTCAAATTCCAAAGCCACCATGTTTTAAGATAGACTAAGAGGACAGGATAAAGTCCCAGTTATGAACACTGGAATGGCAGGGTATCCCACCCTCAACTCTGTCCTGATGTCTAAGCTGCATCTTTGAGCTGAGGAGGGCTAATGGTTGGCACTGCTGACCCCTGGTAGGCTGAGCTTTGCTGTCATAGCCAATGACTAGAATATTGCAATGACTGATAATAATAAAGTTTTATTTCATGCTTGGGCTGCCTTGGGGTTTACCACCAAGACTCCAGTTGTTTTTTTTGTTTGTTTGTTTCTTATCTGTACCAGTGAAGATTCTAAATATCTTTCCCTGTCCTCCATCCCCTCATGTTTCTGAGCACCCAAGGTGACACAGTGAATACAGCAGGGATTTAATAATTGCTTCTTAGGTGAATGGATGGGGAGCCACAAACTTTTCTTGGGACTCATAAATTATCACTAAATGCTTTGGTATTTCAACAGGAAAGTGGGGCAATGACACTTAATTCAGGAAGATATTAGGAGGATTAGATATGATGAATGCGGTACGTACTGAAAGAGGCATTTCTCCACAAGAAGTGTCAATATGTTAATGACAAGTGTGGCTGAGTCAGAGGCCACCCAGATCTAGAGAAGCACCCATTGAGTGTGCCACAGTGACACTCTTCAGCACAGGATGCAACTTGTGTTTTGCTACCACACACTGACATCTCAGCTGCCCTCCTGTAACCTTCCCCAGCAGTCAATAGAAAAATAACTTCCTACTTTACTTAAGTCACATTTGGGTGGTTGTTGGAGGAATGCAATAGAGAGGTGGCTTCTTGAACAAATTTGCAGGATGCTTTAGTTTTGTGACTCTCTCATCTGATCACTTTTACTACATAGTCAATGGATTGGTTTGATTTTGACTTGATACTTAAATCTTCCAAGCATTTTGAGCAACATTTTTTTTAAAGTTTAAATTAATAGGAAATGCATATTTAAATACTGTACTGAAGACTTTGAAATCTGGTATCTATTTGGTTACTTTAACCTCTTAACACAGCAGGAGGAATCATAATAATTTCAGGTCTAAACAACAACAAAAACCACACTGCTAAAGATGAGAGACCTGGGGCTGTCATATTGGTTCTCAGAACATGAGGCCAAAGCTGAGACTCATAAGTGCTTTGATTGCTATCTGAACACCATGAAATTTCAGCCATGGAGATGTTTGATGCAGCTAATATGATTGATGGAATCAATTGTGTTGTAATCTTTTAAGACTAAAGAGTGGTTCCTTTTATAATGACAGGTGACTTATATGAAGAGATTCTGCATTCCTTTGACTAAAAAACAAAACAAAACAAAACAAAAACAATGACTAGTTGTTAAAGGACTGTCAAGTATTCTCAATTAAGCCAAATTCTTTTGGCTTAAAATTCTGCAGGTATCAGAAGCTTCTTTGGAGATCTTCAGCATACCTATGAGATATATCTGTATTTTCTTTGTACACTGTAATAATCCAGGTGCACTCTATACTAGCTGTTAGTCTGTGATGTAATAAATGAATAAAAAGTATTCTTTGGAAATAGAGAATGTTTTAGTTTCATGTTGAAAATTTATGTATGTAGTAATTCTTTTGTTCATTCCTATGTTGGCTCTTATAACAATTAATGGCAGTGAGTTTAGAGTTTAGGACATTGACACACACACACACACACACACACACACACACACATTTGGTACTGAGGATTAAACCCAGAGGCTCTCAATCACTGAGCCACATCTCCAGCCCTTTTTATTTTTTATTTTTAATTTTTGAGACAGGGTCTTGCTAAGTTGCTTAGTGCCTTGCTAAATTGCTGAGGCTGGCTTTGAAATTGTGATCCTCCTGACTCAGCCTCCTGAGATACTGAAAATATTTTTATCAGTGTCAGAATGATGTACACACTCCAATGTTATTGAAGCAATGACATATATTTGTGGAACTTCATCTATTCAATTGTTACGGGACTCAGTGCATGTATCACAATGCTATATTAGATTAAAAACAAATTCAAGCAAAATAGGTATTCCTATTCAACTGAAATATGTGTTTGCTAATAGTACTAAATAGATTTAAAATTCATTGGCTCATTCAGTGGTCATGTTTAATGCTAGTGAATCTTAAGTTTGTATGAGATATAGTTGCCTTTGTTAAATTATTTGTTGCATTATTTTCTCCTCAGAACAAATCTCTGTTTTTTTCATGTCTTTTATATTTTGTAAGCCTAATACTATTTTACATTTATTCATTGTATTCAAATGGAAGTTTTTAGCTAAAAAATATGTGCATAAGAGAATTTAAAAAAGGATTAAAAATTTTAACAAATAATCAATAGATGTTGACTATACTCTATGAGGACAGGAATCATGATGGTTATTCACCATTGAATAGTCGGCCTTTGCACAGTCAGCCCTTTGCATCTCTGCTTAGTAGAGTTTCAATAAGTGCTTATTGAATGAATAAGCAAATTAAGAACCTAAGCATTTTTTAACTTAGAAAATTTAGGTTGCTTTACACACAAATTTTCTTCCCAAAGATATCTGTGACCATCTTTGGAATTATTGCTTAGTAAAATATTTCTCAAGCATTGCTTAAGTAAGGATTATGTGGCATTTGAACAAATAGTCAGACTTCTGGATCTACTACTGAGATCTTGCTCAGTCTCAGTCTCAGGTGACTCCAGATACATAACACTAGTCCTGTCTTGGATCCCATCTGACTCTAAGTCATCGAAATCTTTGTCTTACTCTTTATTTCCTTGACATTTTTTTAGGCTGTCCATCTTTCTACAATGTCACTACTGACATGCTACTTCTTATTTACTTTATTTAGTCTTTTTAGATATACATGACAGAGTGTATTTTGACATACAGGGAGTATAACTTATTCTAATTAGGACCCCATTCTTGTGGTTGTACAAGATGCACTACTTCTGGAGAAGGCATTAGACTGAAGAAAAGTCAGGTTCTACCACACAACTGATTTATTTATTTGTTTGTTTGTCTACTTATTTATTTATTTTAGTGGTCCCAGGGATCAAACCCAGGACCTTACGCCTGCTAGATAAACACTGTATCACTGAGTTACATCTCCTACTGCTCCTATCCCACAAGTGATTTTATCACTTCCTCTCTCTGGGCACAGATTTCCTCAATGTTAAAATGGGATGGCTGAGCTACAAGATCTCTCAATTTTGTGCAGCTCTATTATCTGGTAATACTTATTTTCAAAGCCTGATGTGTATACTGTCAATAGTGCTACCTAAAATATTTTCCACCAAGAGCACAATTACTTTGTTGTTTCATTTGTGAGAAATTACTTGTGAATTGGTCAGTACTTGAGATAATTTTAGACTTGGGTTATATAATAACACCATTTTTTCATCAACAATTTTCTGCACCAATTTTATTTGATATTCCCTGGATACATGTTTTGGGAGCTGACCAATAGATAACTACTCATTTCAGAGGTTAAAAACTATTTAAGTCTTGACAATTGTCTTTTAAATCTTGTCAAAGACATTTCTACAGAGAAGAAAAAAGATCTTTGCTTTAGAGTATAATTTGCGGAAGTTGGAAGAGCCCCACCTGCCCAAGTGCTCTGTTATTAAATTATAATCAGCAGTGATTATCTGGGTAACCATGCCAAATAGAGCCCACAAGGCAAAAAGAAAAAGTGACCCTGTGAACACACTCACAGAGTCTTGTTCATCAGATTAATTATCTGTGTTGGATTGGAGTTTGAGAAAATTAAAACCAAGTTGGATTAATTTTTTTCCAAAAGGGGATTGAGAGAAAGAGAGAGAGCAAGAGAATGAAGGGAGGAGGAAGAGTGCATGAAAGGTACACAAGAAGCTCAAGATTTGATAAGCAATGAGTGCATGCTGAGTGTCTAAAAGCTGCTCCCAGTAGGAGGATATACTAGTCACATCATTAGGAAGGAAGCAATACTTGCTCATTTCAGAATTCCGTTTTAGACTGTTTCTGGTGTCAGAAGGAAGGGTCCTGTGCTAGGGGACAGGGAAGGATTATACAGGATTACAGTTCCCATCTATTGGGCAGGCTGCCTTGGAAAGTATTGAGAGTATAGTCACCAAGGTGGGATCTATTTTCTTGTGTTTTGAGTAATTGTTAACACCCTACTTCTTCCTTTAAGGTGGATCTCATATAAACAATGATTATTATTTTATCTAATCCACACTGGCACTGATGTCTCATGGTAGATTTAATATTAATCAACTTAATTACTTCTCATGGTTTCAGGTATAAAAGGCAATGAACAGGCTGGAAAATGTCTCTGGAGTTAAAGTTGTGATATTGGTAGCTCAAGAATGGACACAAAATGTGGGAAATATGCAGAAAATGTCGAACATGCTGGAAACCAGCCGGTGAGTACTGGCAGCATCACTGTGGTATGTTCTAGATAGAATGGAGGCTTATCTCTAATATATATGCGGCTCTAAGAACATTTTTTATTTCAACCTAGTTTTTCTCCAAAAGGAATTTTAAATCAAAGTTTTACATGGAGCCAATTTTACCTATTATATCACTACTTATTGATAAGAAATATTTTTCTGCATGTCAATATATGCATAGTTGAAATTTTTATTTTAAATGTTTATTAATTGAGGGAATTTGGGGAGGGACAATTTAACAACATCTTCAAATAATCCTGTACAGTTGCAATTCAAGCATAAGCCAACAAATCTGGTTTTGATTTTTGCATTAACAAATTTTTCTGAAAATGTGATATGTAGATTTTTGTATAAACTGTCTAGTGGTGATGTAATGTCTAGAACCTGTCAGAATTCAAAGACTTCTACATGTATTTGCAGGTCAGAACTCGATCTTGTCATGGAAGTCTAGACCTAGGAAGCAAATTATATAGCAAATCCCTTAGGTTGACCTCAACTTAACTACTTAATAAATTTCTTTTTATTGATAAAGAATTGCTTTGAGAGTTTAGAGATAAATTGAACTGAGAATGACAATAAACTTTATGATATCCATTTAGGATTGGGTTTAATTAGGATATAACATATTTTATTTAAAGCATATGAAAAGTAAACCCATATTATATATACAGCTTGATAAATTTTTATACACATGTGCACATACATATGCAAATTTTTGCATACCTGCATAAGTGCCACTCAGATCTAGAAACAGAACATTTTTAGAACCCAAGAAGAGGGGTTGTCTCTGCTCCCAGTCAGTACCCATCCCTTCAGTGGTAACTGCTTATGGCATCTCTAGCACCACAGTTTGGTTCTGCGTTTTCTTGAGCTTCATGTAAATGGAATTATAAAGTACAAGCTCTTGTGTGTGGTTTATGTTGCTCATCATTCTATGTTACTTGTTTCTTTTTTATTACTGTACAATATTCCATCTGATAAACATATCATAATTTATTTATCTTTTTTTTTTTGCTGATGAACATTTGAGTTGTTTTTAGTTTTGAACTATTCTGATTAAAGCAGTTAAGAACTTTTTTGTCCATGGCTTATGGTAGACAGATGCTTTCATATCTCTTGAATAAATAGGTAGCAATACATTGGCTGTGATATTATAGGAGCTGAGAGCTGCCAATTGGCTGGGTGGTCAGTTATGACTTTGAGCCAAACTGAAAGTAGCAAGCCCTTATTCACTTATTGCGGTATTATAAACAAGAGGCCAGAAGGAAAGGGTGTCAGCCCCCATAATGTTCTACATTTTTTTTCTGCACTGGGCAAAGTTTAGGTGGATCATTGTAGCTGAGGATCATCTCATTGTCAAGAGAGCTGTAAACAAATGGCTTCTGATATTTTAGGAACCTGGGAGGTAGAAGGAGAATGAGGAAGATGGGCTACAAGTTAAAAAGAACTGCGTATTGAGTCAGAATGGAGAAAATTATCTTCAAGGCCCCAGATGAGGAGGCCTCCACATAATTATATTTAACAAATATATTGAATGCAATGAGGACAAAAGAAATATCTATTTCTATACTTTGACATCAATACTGATTTGTGCAGTGATGACCTTACTGGATTTCCTCATTTTGAAAAGAAATAATGATGAATAGATTCACTTACTCATTCTGTCTTGTTTCAGATGATATTCTTATTGGATCAAAACAACCTGTCACAATCTGGTCTATATTGGTCAGAATTATTTTAATTGTTTATATTGTATGTGACGATCAGTAATGTCCCATTTTTCCCCCTTGTTCTTTTTTGTCTACAGTCATGTGCTTTTGTCTACAGAAGCCATGAAGTTCACAATTCAACTTATCAGTTTTCTACATCAACTGATATAATTGGAAATGTTGGTACCAATTTAACTGATGTCCACAAAAACCCAGAGACCCTTCAATACTCAAGATCGCCAGATGCAGAACTTGTTGATTGTCAGGTAATGTTTGGAAGTAGCACTGTTTTGCTGGTTTAAGATGTAATCCAGACCTGGGGAAGTAGCTCAGTGGCAGAGAACTTGCTGAACATGTGTGAGGCCCTGGGTTTGATCCCCAGCACTGCCAAAAGAAAAGGAATTCATGTGAAAATACTCTAGAATACTCTAGATCAAATATTTGGAGAACAACAGTCCATCAATTGACGTTAACATTTTTCTTTTTTTTTTTTTTTAAAGATTTTTTTTTATTTGCAGATGAACACAATGTCTTTATTTTATTGCTTTGTATGTGGTGCTGAGGATCGAACCCAGGCCCTCATTTTTCTTTTGAGAATCCATAATATCCTTTAAACATGTAGAGTCATTGAGAGAGACTGCAAGAGAAGTAGAAAATTTTGGGGATCCTTTATTTAAAGAATTAATCATCATTAATTATCTTGTTAGAGAAACCAAAACGTAAATTGAGTTTAGAAAAAAAACCATGAAGATCAAAGAAAACATATAAATATGTGTGGGTCTTATTTTTGGAGTTCTGAGTACCTGGACATACAGCACACTCACTGGCCATGAATGGCATTGTGTGTAAACCTCACTGAGGTGGAAGAGGAAGTTATGTGTTGAACCCGGGGCCCTCATCTGTGGGTGATCTGCCTCATTCTGCCCCCTGCCCCATTTCCTCTGAGCCTGACTACATCCCTTTCTTTACCTCTTCTGGCTCTGATTGCATGTTTTCAAACTTAAATTACAAATCACATTCTTTTCCATCTTGGTTTGGTGCCAGAGGATATTTCATGGGTTCCTGACCCCATTTCTTGTTACTGAGTTTTATTCACCTGGAAGCCTGATCTCCAAGTCTTCCCCTAGGTCCAAATTTGATTGTGATGGATAGCTTATGGTCCTTGAAGGTTTAGTTCAGTGCTTCTGGTCTTGAAAATACCCTTCCTCTGATTAATTGTGCCATAGAGTCATTTCAGAGAGGTTCTGAAAAGATAAGAGAGGACAAACTCTTGATGTCAAGAGACATGATGAAAGAAAGCTTTTGATAGATAAGCATTATGCAGAGAATATTTCTCTGATGACCTTTCAGGAGGCAGGCTTATCAGAGGGCTGAAAGTTATTTTAGATGCCTTTAGTTTCGCACAGATAAAAAAGAAAACGCAGTCTAGAAAATGTTTGTCAGAATTCGCACAGATAGTCAATGGTAGCAACAGCAGGAGTGCAGGTTTGAGGTAGTCAAGTCTCTATTAATCATGCTCCTCTTTTTAAAGATTCAGATAATTGTCTGCCTTAGTTCATCTGTGAGTATGGGCTGTCTCTGTCCTGACTCTGGTTTCCTTTCTAAGGCATAGAGGACTGGAACAGGAATGCCACTTGTCTTTGGGCTGTCTTATCTGGTGCATCTAACTCCCTGAGCCTTGGCACCCAGTGTACTTGCATGGCTCAGACTGAGGAGCAAGTGTTGCTCTTCACCCTGACACTGGGGTTTGTTTCCATAAACAGTGTTCTCTACGTTAGGAAATGCTCCAAAGACATCTATTCTGTGTTTATTTCCTTTATTTCCCTATTTGCTTTCAGCCATAAGACAAGAGTTAATAATGACCTAATCCATGAAATAAAATAAAATGTTTAAATAGTTGGTGAGTGGTAGGAAAATTTATACCTATGTATTTTTTTTCTCATTTACTAATTGCAACAGCCCTACAAAGGGGAAGACATGGGAACAATGGAGGAACTCTGTTCACAGGGGTATAAGGGGGGAGGGGACTTGGGGACAATAAAGGTGGTGGAATATGATGGACATCATAGCCCTAGCTTTATGTATTACTGCATGTATGTTGTGATTCTACATCACATACAACCAGAGAATAAAATGTTATCCTCCATCTGTGTAAAATGAATCAAATTGCACTCTGCTATCATGTAAACCTAAATAGAACAAATAAATAAATAAATAAATAAATAAATAAAAATACTAATAAGAAATGTCCTCCTTTTGGTACTAGGAATTGAATCCAGGGGTGCTTAACCAAGCTAAACCATATCTCCAGCCCTTTTTATTTTTTATTTAGAGACAGGGTCTCATTGAGTTGCTTAGATACTTGTTGGGATTACAGGTGTGTGCCACCATACCCGACTCATAAACATATTTTTTAAGAAGGCAATACAATGTAGTAATTAAGGCATACACTTTGGAGAATAACAGATATAGTCTATCATCCACCTTTGACAAGATGGATTTGGAAATTTGAATTATCTTGCAGTTTCCATTCTCTTATATGGATAACATCACCTACTTTGTAGGGCTGTTGCAATCTAATATACAAAGGATGATCAATGGCATTAATTATCCTTGAAATATTTACAAATCTTTACATAATTAGTAAATTATTAAAATCCTTTCCAGGTGGCACGAAATTTCTTCCGTAACTGGTCTATGTGGAAAATCTTCCTGGCTTGTCTCTTAGCCTGTGTGATAGCAACAGCAATTGGAGTACTCATTCTGTGCCTGGTATATAATGGGAAAAATAACAACACTTCCAGTATTAACAAGTGTTCCCCAAGCCAGGGGATGCCTTCACCTTCCACTGGAACAACCTCACCTACACATTCTAAACCTACAATTACCACTACTAGATCTACTACAACATCTACTTCAACTAAACCATTTATCACAACCACCACTGGTAACAGTTCCCCAGAATCTAACAGCACAATGTCCACCATGATGACCTCAACTAAAACTAATACAACACCTGCCACCACACCAAATATACCCACAACTACAATCACTTCAGGCATTTCTATGGAGGCCATAACCACAATGCCCACTGCTCCTACTTCTACAGAATCCACAACCATGACAGCAGCCAGGACTTCATCTTCCCTAGCCAACACAAATAATGTCAGCACTTCCTCTAAGCCTACATACACAATGACCCCATCAACGATGTCTACAAAACATAGAAACACAACACTATCCAGCTTAATACCTGAACAGACTACTACAAACACTGCAGGTTTTAGCACTGCTGCTACACACTTATCAGCTACCACCAAAGCATCCAGTCAACACACAGCAGAAACCGCCATATTGACTAACGCAACTGCTTCAATAGCCAACACTTCCATAGATCCCACTGCCATGTCAGTTACAAATACTGCCTCAAATCAACCATCCACCATAAAAACAGCCACAGTTTCATCTGAAACAACTACACCTAATGGTGGAACTTCAATGAGGCCACTTACTAAGACATCAACTACAAGTACTGCTTCCACTGTGACCTTAACCACAACATATGCCACCAGTGCATCTGAAGGGACTACGTCTCCTGCAAGGACTTCCACTGAACCTCTGAATACCACATCCACTACAAGTACTGCTTCCTCTCCCACCCCCGCAACGGCTGCAACCGCAGCATTGGAAGCAATGGCTCCTACTGCCAGCATGTCCACAGGAAGTCCTACTCCCTCAGCAGCTCCCAATGCTGCTTCAAATGGACCCTCCATCACTGTAGCCACCACCACTGGATCTGAAACCAGTACTGCCGCCACAACTACCACTGGAACTCCTACCACCAGAGCAGCTCCCACAGCTGCTTCCACTCCACACTCCACCACTAAGGCCTCCACCGCTGCATACACAGCAGCGACTGTACCCTCCACCACAAAGGTGGCCACCACTGCACCGGCAGCAGCCACAGCACTCACCACCAACACAAAGCTCACCACCACCGCAGCTACAGAAACCACAGCCCCCGCTGCCACCACAAAGCCTGCCACCACCACAGCTTCAGCAACAAACGCCCCTGCCGCCACCACCAAGGCTACCACCACCACATTTGCTGCAACTGCTGCCCTTGCCACCACCACAAAAGATGCCACCACCACAGCCTCAGCAACCACTGTCCCAGACGCCACCAGGAAGCCTGCCACTATGGCGCCTGAAGCACCCACGGCCCCTGCTGCCACCACTGCACCTGCACAGGCTGTCACCATTAAGCCTGTCATAGCAGCACCTGCAGGAACAAGCGCCCCTATAGCCACCACGCAACCTGCCACCACTTCAACTGCAGCAACCACTGCCCTGACTGCCACTAGGAAGCCTGCCATTATGGCCCCTGCTGCCACCACTGCACCTATAGCAACCACTGCCCCCGCTGCCACCACGAAGCCTGCCACCACCACACCTGCAGCAACCACTGCCCCTGCTGCCACAACCAAGCCTGCCACCACCGCAACTGCAACAACTGTCCCTGCTGCCAATACCAAGGCTGCCACCACTTCAGCAGCACCAAACACAGCTCCCACTGCCACCATGAAGGCTGCAATCACCTCACATGCAGCAACCACCACCCCTGCCACCACCACTAAGCCTGCCACCAGCTCAGTTGTAACAGCATCCATCACCACCACCAGCAAACCTGCCACCTCCATACCTGCAACAACCATCACCCCTGCTGCCACTATGAAGACCACCACCAGCACAGATACAACAACCATGGTCCTGGCAGCCACCACCAAGGCCACCACCACTGCACCTGCAGCGACAATGGCCCCAGCTGTCACCATGAAGCCTGCCACAATGGCACCTACAGAAATAATCACCCCTGCTGCTACCATGAAACCTGCCACCACCACAGCTAAAGAATCCATGGCCCCTGCCGCCATCAAAAAGCCAGCCACCACTGCAGCTGCAGAAACCACAGCCTCTGCTGCCACCACAAAGGCCACCACTACAGAATCTGTAGCAAATACAGACCTGGCATCCACTAGGAATCCTGCCAATATGATACATTTACTAAGAACAGTCCCTGCTTCTGCCACTGCACCTGTAGCCACCACCACACCTGCTGACACCATGAAGTCCGCCACCACTGCACCTGCAGCAACCACTTCCTCCGCTGCTATAACCAAGCCTGCCATCACGGCAATAGCAACAACCCAACCTGCTGCCAATACTAGGGCTGCCACCAAGTCAGCAGCACCAATCACTGCCAACACTGCCACCACAGCACCCACAGAAACTACAACACCTGCCAAAACCACTAAGCCTACCACCACCTTAGCTACAGCCACAACATCCACCACAACCACCAGCAAACCTGCCACCACCGGATCTGCAAAAACCATCACCCTTGCTGCCAACACGAAGACCACCACCAGCTCACATGCAACAGCCACCATATCTGCAGCCACCACCAAAGACAGTACCACAACACCTGCAGCAACAATAGCCCCAGATGTCACCACGAAGCCCATCACAACAGCACCTGAGGAAATAACCACCTCTGCTGCCACCATGAACCCTGCCACCACCACAGCCGAAAGAACCACAGACGCTGCCACCACTACAAAGTCAGCCACCACAGCAGCTACAGAAACCACCGTCTCCACTGATACCATGAAGCCTCCCAACACCACAGGTTCAGAAACAAACGCCCCTGATACCACCACCAAGGCCACCAGAACTGCAGATGCAACAACCAAGGAACTTGCTGGCAGCACCAAGGTCTTCACCACCGCACCTGTAGCAACTAGAGCCAACACCACCAACATGAAGGCTGCCACGACAGCACCTGTAGTAACTTTGACCCCTAGTGACAACATGAAAAAAACCACCACTGCACATGCAGAAACCATCGTCACCACTGCTATCACAAATGTTGCCACCACTGGACATGAAGCAACCACAATCCATGCTGCCACCAAGAAGCCTGCCACCATAACACCTGCAATATCAACTGCCCCTACAGCCACCATGAAACATGCCAACACCTCAGCTGCAGTAACCATTTCCTCGGCTGCCACAAGGAAGCCTGCCTCTATGGCACCTCAAGCAACCACGGCACCTGTTGCCACCACTGACACTTCAGCAACTACGGCCACCTCCCCCACCGTGAAGCCCACCACCACCACAGCTGCATCAACCACAGCTCCGGCTGCCACCACAAAGGCCAGCACCAACGCTCCCGCAGAAACTACCATCCTCGACACCATCACTAAATCTGACAGCACCTCAGCTGCTGTGACATCTACTGCCACAAACAAGAAACCTGCCACGTCTGCACCTGCAGTAACAACCACCACTGCTGCCATCACAAAGGGTACCACCACTACAGCTGCAGCAACAACCACCCTCATTGACACAACCAAGCCCGCCACCACTGCAACTGCAACAACCATTCATGCCGCCAATACAGGGGTTGGCACCGCTTCAGGAGCAACAGCCACGGCCCCTGCTGCCACCATAAAGGCAGGAATCACTGAACATGCAACATCCACCACCCCTGCCACCACCAATATGCCCACCACCAACTCAGAGAGAGAAACCATGGCCACCCCTGCCACCAGTACACCCGCCATCACACCACCTGAAAGAATCTCGTCACCTGCTACCACTTGGAAGACCACCACCACCCCAGTTGCACCAACCACCATCCATACAGCCACTGCCAAGGCCACCGCCACCACACCTGCAGCAACAACCACTCTTCCAACCACCACAAAGACAGACAACACCACACCTGCAGGACCCTCTGTGCCTAGCACCAACACAAAGCCTGCCACCAACACACCTGCACCAACAACCACCCCTGCCACCACTACCAGAGATGCCACTACTTCAGCAGCAACAACCACTATTCTTGCTACCACCACCGCAACTGCAGAAAGTGCCACCCTGACCACCACAATTAAGCTGGACACCACAGCTCCTGTGGTAAGAACCGCCCCAGCCGCAACCAACAGAGCCACCACCACCACAAATGCAGCAACCACAGCTATGATCTTCACCACAAAGCCCGCTACCACAGCACCTGAAGTAACAAATGCCCCTGCCGCCCCCACAAAACCTAACACTTCCTCAAGTGAAACAACCACTGCCCTGGATGCCACTAGGAAACATGCCACTATGGAACCTTCAGTAACCTCGGTTCCCGCTTCCGCCACTGAAACTGTAGCAACCACCACACCCACTCACACCATGAAGCCTACCACCACTGCACCTGCAGCAACCACTTCCTCCACTGCCACAACCAAGCCCGTCACTAGCACAATTGCAACAACCCACCCTGCAGCCAATACCAGGGCTGCCACCA
>PVHX01006275.1:0-18900 GCA_004024805.1 Geosciurus inauris
ACTGTATGTAAGTGGGTTTGTCTCTGTGTCTTCTATTCTATACCATTGGTCTACATGTCTATTTTGATGCCAGTACCATGCCGTTTTTGTTACTATAGCTTTGTAGTATAATCTGAAGTCAGGTAATGTGATGCCTCCTGCTTCACTCTTCTTGCTAAGGATTGCTTTGGCTATTCTAGGTTTCTTATTCTTCCAAATGCTACAACAAATACCAGCACAAATAAGTCTATATGTAAACCTCTAGCTCTTCCTCGGGATACATTCGTAGATGTTGAATGGCCTGGTCCCTCAGTATGTATATTTTTCAAGCTCTCAATAGAATGCATTTCAGAGATGATTCAGTGTGACCACTCATCACCAGGATATCAAAGAGGCCATTTCACTGCATCTTCCACATCGCTGGATCCTCTAATATTTAAAGTACTTTCCTTCATGAAATATGAAAAATGATATATTGTTTTAACGTGCATTTTTTTTTGAATGTTAGTGAAGCTTGGCATTGTTCCATAGGTTTTTGGCCTTTTCCTTTCTTCTTTTGTGGTTCAATTCCATGGACTTTGACCTCCTTTATTGTTCATTTGTATTTTTCTTATTGAACTATAAAAAATATGAAAGACAATGTAAGCATTCCTTCATATTATCTTCTGCTTTAGGATGATAATTTTGACATTTATCCCTTTCATTCACCTAGAATGTATTTCGATGTGTACTGTATGGCAGGCGTTTCTGCACTTTAATGAGAATTAGGTACCCAAACCCCCACACCTGGATATGAAACTGGAGAATCTGCATTTGAAGATGCAGAAGTCTGGTGGTGTCTGTGGACATATTTCAATAAATACTGATATAAAGTAAAAACTTAATATTTTCAATGGTTGAATTTCTCCAATGTATTTATTTAATAATTCTTCCTAATTGCTGTGAACTGCTGAATTATAAACTATATTCCTGTATCTTCTTGTGATTTAGAACACAATTCTAAAATTGTGTTCTGTTCTGTGGATCTGTTTTTCAATTCTTGTATCAGAACCATCATTTTACAATTAGTAATCTCTCAGAAAATACATAAAATATGTACATAGAAATCGCCCTGCAGCTCATTTTTAAAAAAAATTTTGAACATTCTTGCCAACTTGTTAATTGTCAGATAATCTTTGTAAAGTGTTTCCCAATAATCCTTTTAGAATCCTTCTTGGTATTCCCATAATGGAAAACTTAATTTAGAGAAATTAGTACAAAATAATAGCTATTATCTATCAAATCATTTCTATGTGGCAAGCACTGCTCTGAGCTCTTTAGATATATTAAATAATAATAACTGTATGTGGTAGATGTTATTATTCTCATAGATGGGAAAATCGAGACCTTGAGATATTTAGTAAACTGATCAAGATGACACATTCAGTAAGTAGTAAAAATTGGCACTTGGATCCAGGTAATTTAACTTCAATGTTTTTCCTTTTAGCTCACATGCAGCACTGTTTCACTTCCAAACACAGTCTTCTGATTCATGAACATGGTATGTTTCTCACTGATTCAAATCACCCTTAACAACTTTTAGAAATGCATATTAGTTTTTGTAAGTATCCATCCTATCTCTTATTCAGTTTATTCCTAGATATTTTATATGTCAGACAATTAAAATGAGATCTTTTGTATTAAAAATTGTCCCAGGTGGCTATTATTTAGACACATGAAAGATAAATGGTTTCTTTCTAATGGTTTCTAATCACCTTAATGAACTCTCTTATCAGTGTTAATAATATTTCCATTGATGCTTTTACGTTTTCTTGGAAGGTAACTTTAAAATAATGGTAGTTCTGGTTTTTCTTTTCAATAGCTATGTCTTTTGTTTCTAGATCCATGCCCTTTTGTGTAGAGTGGTATTACGTACAGAAGATGGAGAGAAGACATTCTTATGATATTCCTGGTTAGAATGGGAATATCTCTACTGTTTTCCTGTTTTCTACAATGTTGGCTGATAGTTTAGAAAAATATTCTTTAAATGTTAAGGAAACATTCTTTGTTCAACACCATTTAAAGTTTTTAACCATTTCTGATAAAAAGCTATAATTTTTTGCTTGTCTCCTTTAACAAAAGATATAGAACATAATTTTACTGAATATTCAGAATCATTGACTGAGCATCTATTACTGTAATATCTCAAAACATATGAAACTCTTCTGCCTCATATTAATTCATCCCCCAATACTGTGTTTCTTGAAATCAGCTCTCTGCTTATTATGCTACTTTTCTGTGCTTTAGTCTATCATTTCTTTCTGGTGTCAAAGAACCTACCTTAACTTATCCCTATTTGCTCTTCTAATTCTTTGTAGACATACAAATTAGAAAACTCTACTTATTGAAGTTATGAATAAGGTGAAAATAAGCTCTCTGAAAGCAATTTCACATAAGGAAGAGTAAAAATACTGTTAATAATACACCTTGGACCATTTGGACTGTTCAATAAATTCCTCTTATTTGGTGGTTGTCAGCTCTGAGCTGGAGAGGAGAGGATTCCAGGTAGCTGAAGTATTAGGCAGGAAAGTAAACACAGGCATGCTTTAAGGATTTCAATAACAACAGAGAAGTAAACCACTCAGAAAAACAGAAAATCAAATTAATTTCAACACATTTTACAATCATTCAATAGGCTTTCTATGAGCTTACTGGAAGTTTTCATCTTCATATATGATGAAAAGCATTATTATCAATGTCCTCAATACTCTGGAAAGGGTATGGAAGGGGAAGAGGAAAAAATCCATCAGCACAAGTGAACCTGCCTGTCTATACACATTTCATACTTGCTGAAGTACCTGTACTACATGTGGCATGAAGTTCTGTGTTAGAAACTCTAAGGGTACATGATCCTTCAAGACAGATTATTCCAAACATGCATAATCATTAGCAGCTGCAGCAGCAGTAGCAGTAGCAGCAGCACATGTGTGAAAGTTGGGGCTGGGATTTTCAGGCCCAAAGACACAGTCAGTCAGTGAGGCAGGAAAGTCAGAAAGGGGAAATGGGCGCCTCCTCCATGTGCACTGAGAGGAAAAGCCATGAAAACATGTCTGTGTATGTGTACATGGATGCTGGGGTCACTTCATTCCCCCTTCCTGGGTTCTCCATTGATGGAGCTGGCCCCAAGCCAGTCCTCAGCTCCAGACTGGGCTTGCTTTCCTGGCACCTGGAAGATTCCATATATCCATCTCTCACTTTTGTTACCAAATGGGCTGCAAACATTTACTTTAGATAAGTACACATTTATAACTGACTTTTAAAAGCAGTTTTTTCATTGTAAAGAAATATATGCCCATGTTAAAAAAAAGTAAGCAGTAAAAATAGATATGCAGTTAAAAGTGAATCTCTCATATATTGCAGTGTCTCAGACAGTCTTCTCAATACAACCATTGATTTCTGGGGTATCCTACTAGAGAGATCTGCCTATATGAACATACACTATCCCCTTTTCTATATAGATGATAGTAAATTATACAGTGTTCTGCACCTTCATTTTTCCATTTAATTATCTTAGAGATGGATTTAATCCTTAATGGAATGACCTCCCACAACTTCCCATGATCCTTGTAAGGAAGATTCGTAAGCAATACCAGAGAAGGTAACAGAACTCACTGTGTGTCCCTCTACCTAGAACATGGCTCTGCAGTTCTTTATTTTTTTACATTTTAATTCCTTCTATCTTTTTTTATTTTTTATTTTTTAAATTAATTTAGTTAAGTGCATTTCAAGTCATAGTACATATATAGAGCTCAAGTTTTCCATTTCTCTGGTTGCAAACCAGATAGAGTCACACCATTTGTGTCTTCATTCATGCACCTAGGGTAGTGATGACCATCTCATTCAACCATCTTTACTACACCCCTTCCCTTTTCCCTCCCCCCTCCTATCCCCTGCCCCACCCATGGTTCCTCCATTTCTCCTATGTTCCCCATTCTCACCCCCCTTAGGTATCAGCATCCACTAATCAGAGAGAACATTTGGCATTTGGTTTTTTGGGATTGGCTTACTTCACTTAGCATAATGTTCTCCAATTCCATCCATTTACCTGCAAATGCCATAATTTTATTCTCTTTTATTGCTGAATAATATTCCATTGTATATGTATGTACCACAGTTTCTTTATCCATTCATCTATTGAAGGACATCTGGGTTGCTTCCACAGCTTTGCAATTGTGAATTGTGCTGCTATAAACATTGAAGTGGATGCGTCATGCATGCTGTTTTTAAATCTTTAGGGTATAGGCCAAGGAGTAGAATAGCTGGAACAAATGGTGGTTCCATTTCAAGTTTTCTAAGGAATCTCCATACTGCTTTCCAGATTGGTTGCACCAGTTTGCAGTCCCACCAGCAATGTTTGAGTGTGCCTTTTTCACCACATCCTCACCAGCACTTATTGTTGCTGGTTTTTTGGATAGCTGCCATTCTGACTGGGGTGAGATGAAATCTGAGATTTCATCTTTTGATTTGCATTTCTCTAATGGCTAGAGATGTTGAACACTTCTTCATATATTTGTTTATTGATTGTACATCTTCTTCTGAAAGGTTTCTATTCAGCTCCTTAGCCCATTTATTGACTGAGTCGTTTGTTTTTTTGGTGTTAAGTTTTTTTAGTTCTTTATATGTACGTGTAGCAAAAATTTGCTCCCAGAATGTAGGCTCTCTGTTCACCTCATTGATAGTTTCTTTTGCTGAGAAGGAGCTTTTTAGTTTAAGCCCATCCCATTTATTGATTCTTGCTTTTATTTCTTGTGCTTTTGGAGTCTTGTTAAGGAATTTGGAGCCTAATCCAACATGATGAAGATTTGGACCTACTTTCTCAATTAGACGCAGGATCTCTGGTCTAATTCCTAGGTCTTTGATCCACTTTGAGTTGAGTTTTGTGCATGGTGAGAGATAGGGGTTTAGTTTCATTTTACTGCATATGGATTTCCAGTTTTCCCAGCACCATTTGTTGAAGAAGCTATCTTTTCTCCAAGCTCTGCAGTTCTGTACCACTCTCTCCTCATGCTTAGGACTCAAGAGAGATCACCCTCAGACATGAACCTTCCTCCAGGTACCCTCTTCTCTGTCTCAGATCCTTCTGTGTTTTCTTCATACCGTATAACATAGTATCCAACTATTTCATTTGCCCATTTATTTACCCATTCACCCTCAGTCTCTTCTCATGAAACAGTAATTCCTCAAGTGCCAAGGCCATGATTGTCTCCATCGCTGCTCTATTCCTGGCACCCACTATGTGCTTCCACGTGACAGGTGCTCACTGTATTCTCAGTGAGTAAATACAGTCATGTCATGATTTGACACAGCTCCCTAACTTCCCGAGTGAGGGATAAGTGAGGTGGTATGAGATCACGGGGTAAGAATTAACCTCAATTTACAGGTGGAAAAGTAGGTTTGGGAGGAAGCACAACATGCCCAAGGTCACACAGTGGATCAATGGTGAAACCAAGTTACAACTCAGTGTGACTCCAAGATCCATGCTCCTTCCACCTCCAGGAAATGCCAAGTTGTGTTCAGTGAAGCTTGGCTTACAAAATGCATATTGCTTTCAAATAGGATCCCCACTTGACAAAAATCCACACATAAAGGGTCACCTCTTCCTCACATTCCTTCCAATTAAGATCTGAGAGTGTGTCCCAGGCTACCCTAGAAAGTAGCAAGTTTCCCAACAGGGACAAACTATCCTCTACATTCTCCCTGGGCCTTGGGCACAAGGAAGAATCTCATAGTTTCTTCTTGTTCTGGCATGGACAGCCTGGGGAAAAGAGGGTGGGGATAGAAGAAGGTACCTTCCTCTTCCCACCCAGCCCTCCCACTTCCATCAATCAGTGCTGGCTGCAGTGGAGCAATCCCAGCCTGTGACAGTACCTCCAGGCACTACTGCCTTGCGTGCTCCAGCACGTACTCTGTAACAGCACAACCAAGGCTGGAGAGGGGAGGAAGGGTGTGGCCCCATGTGGAATCCTACCTCTTCCCAAATGGATCCAGCTTTCTGGAAACCACCTCATTAGTTGGCCCACTGGGAGACATTCCAGGCTAACAGCAGAGTTCTCCCTCATGTGAGAAAAGGGCTACTGCCCTATACAAGAGTCACTCACCTCTGACTTGAGCTACGCAGACTCCAGCAGTGATCTCCATGGCTGAGGCCAGTCTCACTCTGGCCACCATTATTTGGTGAGCCCAATACATAATGGCCCTATGGCTTTCCAAATCAAGATGGTCTTTTATGGAGAATAAAAAGGGGAAATCTTGATACTTTCACCAGGATTTCAGCCATGAACCAGGACTGCCTCAAGCAAACCAAGCATGTGTCACCCTAAGGCAACTGTTAGGCTGGCCATAACAGCCCAGAACAGATCTTCAAGCTTAAAGCATTTGTCTAATGACTCACTCGACTATACATCTTCCACTGCCTTGCACTTATTCATTAAAATAATTCCCAATCACTTTCAAATCCATATGATATTCTTGTGAGCTACAAAAACAAATACAATTCCCACTGTGCAGTGACAAGACAGGGCTTGCATGATGAGGACACTTACCCAAGATTTCAGAGAAGTTGGTGGCAGAGACAGAACTAGAAACCAAATCCCCTGACTTCAGTGCTATGAGTAAACCAACTCTGCCTCCTTCCTCCTGCCATGCTGATTTATATAAAGATGAAAGTAAAACCAGACCCCTTTTAAAGTCTCCAAGATGAATTTCCTGGAAACTAACCAGTCACTCTTCAGTCAGAAATATTCAGCTAAAGAAATGGCTCTCTCTTTACCTAACACAATTTACAGTGGTTTACTTATTCCATCTAAAAGCAGGAAAATAAATATACTCCAAGATGCATGCACACCCCTCATCCAAGGTGATCACCTACAGAATGTGTCCTCCACACTTCTCTAGTCATAGCATGTCTCATTCCAGAGTGTGGTGGGGCAGGGATTCTCTACTCCTGGAGGTTAAGAATCACTGTCTTCACCCCGTTACACCCCACCTCTTAAGACAGTGCCTGGCACACACAGGTGTTCCAATTCCATAAGCAGGTGGGTGAAGGATGAACGGGCAGGTGCATGAGTGGATACATGCATGCATTGGAATGATCTGGTCTCTGTTGACAGGCTATGTTAGGCAGCCTTCTTTCACTAAGGAAATGCCTGACATAATCAAGCTAAAAGGAGGCATAGTCTATTTTGGATTATAGTTTCAATCCATGGTCACTTTGGGCCTGTGGCAAAGCAAAACATCATGGTAGGGAACAAACACATGGTAGGGCACAGCTGCTCCCTTCATGGTAGCTGGGAAGCAGAGAGAGAAAGAGGAAGGGACTGGGTCCCAATATCTCCCTTCAAAGGCACATTCTTAATGACCTAACTTCTTTCTACCAGGCCCCACCTCCCAAAGGTTCCATAGCCTACCAACAGCACTTCAGGTTGACAACCAGGCCTTTAGCTTGGGGACATTTAAGATCCAAACCATAACAACGGAATCAGCTGTATTTACAGATCTGTGTAGAGCCTGACAAGTAGGTCATGGTTAAGTTTGACCTATGATGTCTACTGTTGTCCTCATTAATAGTTCAAGGGCAAGAAATGAGGGGATGAAAGGGCTGGAGAACATTGCACCTCAAACCAGTGAATATGATGAATACAGAAACCCAAGTTTCTGAGAAGCAGCATGTTCTGGAAGGCAGCCTAGGGCATGAGGAGGAGGAAGCAAGCCAACTCCACTGACACTTTGAGGTCCTGGGGCCAGGATCATATTCTCTGGGTAAGAGCTCCTGAGAGCAAGAGTCCCAGAGTGGTCATGGCAGGACACAGGGTGAAGGGGGGAGGACATGGGTGACAGAAGAGAATTGTGGGTTTCACCAGCAAGGAATTCTAATTTACTCTCTCACAAGCTGTTGTGGGTAATTTCATCCATTTTATTGTTCCTCTGAACTATAAAAGTAAACCAAATACACATTCAAGGCAGCTTCTCCAGGCCTGGAAAACCTCTTCTTTATGGTTGGGAAGGTTTGTTCAGAGGCCACAAAAACAAACCTGAGGTAGTGATGCTATTTTTCCAAGTTAACTCCCTTGTTAGACTTTTGACGAGAACACACCCCAACAAATGTCACTGGCCCCAGAAGGAAGCATGCTCTATGGACCAGGGAAGACAAGGAATCCTGAGTGGGAGGCAAAAGAACTGGATTCTGGTTCAGGGTCTGCAGTTCATTAGACAGGGACCCTTAGCCAAGGCACTTACCTTCTTTGAGCCTGGATTTCTTACATATTAAACAAACTTGACAATGATGCTGGCTCTTAGGGCCATGGCAAAGATAGAAACCTGCCACAGAGCACAGATGGCTATGTTATGACCTTGAAATGCTCTGCAGACATACAGTGGAGTCATCTCTGTATTTAGGGAATTTAAAATCTGATCTAGGAGAATGGGAAAGACAGTAGAATCAATCAGACATAACTTTCCCATGATCCTATATGAATACACAACAAGAGTAACTCCACATCATGTACAACCAGAAAAATGGGAAGCTATACTCCGTGTATATATGACATGTCTAAATACATTTTACTGTCATGTATAACTAAAGGAACAAATAAAAAATTAAAATACGTAAAAAATAAAAATAAAATAAAATCTGATATGGTTTTCTGCAGATAAATGCTTCTCAATTATTTAAAAATAAAAGTTGAAAACTATAGTCAGATCCTAGCCAACACTGATCACTCTGGGAGTTAACTTTGAGTTAACTCCAATTAACTTTGAGTGGAACCCAAATTAACACATTCCCCTGCCTGGTCAAGACAGACATATGAGTCTGCCCACCTCTCTGAAAACATAGGCATTTTATATTAAAGGAAACATAGGACTGGTGGAGTAAGCCAGCACAAATATCTGGGTCTCTGTCCAGAACAGGTCCAGGCCTGACTTGGTTGCATGTCAATGCAAATCCAGCCTAGGAATTTTTAAACCAGTCCACCCTTGCTAAAAGGCCAGATTTTTTTCTCTTCTCTAGGGCTGAGATTGTTCTCACAATGTTCTCTGCAATGGCATTGTTTAGGAGAGAACTCAGCCCATTTTAGGCACTCTATAGCCATGTCTTGAATTGAATCATAAATTTGAGAGCAATATAGTAATCTATGCAATGCTGACTTCAATCTGCAACTTCTCTTTGACAACACCCTCCCAAGTCAGGAGCTCATCTCCCCAAAACTTGCATTTTGTGTGATGCAAATATTTCTCTGCTTACCTCTCAAACTGTGGTAAAATCAGAAGTGTCACACCCAACCTGAGACCTTACAACAACTCTAAACTTAGGACAAAATTCAAGTTTACCAGCACTTTCAAAAGTGTGTGTATGTTTTGTTTTGTTTGGGTACTGAGCATTGAACTCAGGGGCATTTGACCACCGAGCTATATATCTTCCTTCCTTCCTTCCTTCCTTCCTTCCTTCCTTCCTTCCTTTCTTTCTTTCTTGCCAGGGATTGAACTCAGGGGTACTCAGCCACTGAGCTACATCCTCAACCCTATTTTGTGTTTTATGTAGAGACAGGGTCTCACTGAGTTAGTTGCTTAGTGCCTTGCCATTGCTGAGGCTGGCTTTGAACTTGCAATCTTCCTGTCTCAGCCTCCCAAAATGATGAGATTATAGGTGTGTGCCACCGCACCCAGCTTTTATTTTTTGTTTTGAAACAGGGACTCACTAAGTTGCTTAAGGTCTTACTAAGTTGCTGAAACTGGCCTCAAACTTGGTGGTCCTCCTGTCTCAGCCTCCCAAATTGCTGGGATTATAGGCATGCATTTTAGAATGAACAAACTCACAACAAGAAAGCCAAGCAGTAGTAATGAAGAAAATGTTATATGCTCATATTTCTGGAAAGCAAGTGCTCCAGGTACAATCAATCAAGAGAATTGACTATATCAATCAAGAGTATTGACTATCCACAGTATATCTGCCAGGAATGGGGGCCATCCAGGACAGAAGAGACCTCAGAAAAGGCAGGCCATGCTCAGACTTTCTCCCTGGGCATACTGTCCATGGACAAGGTCACCAAATAAGCATGACCCAAACCCTGTCTGCCATATCCTCCCACTCAAAGATACAAGACCTTTGGGAATCTCCAAACAACAATCCCCAGCCTCTCAAAGGAGTACAATATTAATCACTTAGAACTGAGCCTATAATGGGGATGGGACGGAGCCTGGCATGGAGGAGCACTCTTTGTTTTGCATTTTAAAATGCGATTTCTAAACTTATAAAGTAATTCATGCTCATGGAAGCAAATAGAGAAAATTCAAAATGCTATAAAGAAATCAAAACTATCCACATTTTTAGAACATAGATAATTATTATTCACATTTATTCAAATGCATATATACAAATAAAATTAGAAAAATAATGTATATAATTTTGCATCCCATAGTTCTCACCTAAAATTACTTAAAAGCATTTTTCAAAGACGCTCAATGTGTATATTTCATGAACACCCACATAGTACTTATTCCGTACCAGACACTGTCGTAAGTGCTCCACAAGCATTAACTCCTTCTGGCAAGCCTATGGGGTGAGCGTTATTATCCCATGCACAGCTGGGGACACTGAGCGACCACAAAGCAGGCAGGCAGCAAGCTGGAATTCTCTCCTACCCCGCCTTCAGCTGACTCCAAAGGCATGCCCTTGACCACCATGCTGGACGCCTCTGTGGACTGAGAACCTGACTAGGACTCCACAATAGTCCAGTCTGCTCTCCTGTAACCTTAAAGACCTCAAAGTTCCTTCCAGCCAAGTCCTCCAACTCCCCAAGTTACTCTTGGAACAACTGTAGGAAAAAAATTTCCTTTCCAAGTATCCGTCACAACTGTTAACCATAAGGTGGGCGTGGACCCCACTGGGACCTGCTATTCCTAGTGAGCTGGGGGAAATGCTGCCTAAGAAACACCTGTGGTAAGAGCAAGGCGCTGTCCCTGCAGGCTGCTCTGACCTTGGCCTCTCCACTCCTCAGTGTGGAGACTGATGCCTGGGCTTACTCCCTAGAGGCAGGCTGGGTTAGCTACGTTTCACTTTCAGGGCTAACATGAGGCACTACCTGATGGGATGTCTAGGAAGGCTGAGGAGATACGGGGTGCACAGCAAGCACCTAGTCCAAGCTGCCCAGGGCTAGGGAAAGTACAGACTGCTTTTTTATGTTTGCTTGTTTTTATTTATCATTGATTTGTTCGCTTCGTTGAATATCTACAAGAGCCTGGCCCATTGGGATGAAAGGGACAGATTCTACAGTCAGGCTGAGATTGATGACTAGGCCTGTGGGAATTTGGGTGAGTTTCTTAACCTCTATGAACCTCCATTTGCCCGTCTATAAAAGGCGTATAACAGAACTTCCCACACAGGGTTCCTGTGAGGATTAAATGAGATAGTTCTAGTCAAAGAATTTAGCATCTAGCAAGGACTCAGTAAGTCATGGCTACTGGTATTTTTTCTTTGCCCCTTGTCCACCTTCTCTGCTTTCCCCCAAGCTCATTCACTTGCTTTACACCAACCTAGCCTGAGTCCATGACAGGACCCTCCACCTCCCTGCTCCCCCTGAGGTGTTAGAGTTTGCCATGGTAGTCACAGAACAGTATAGTCAATGTGAAGGCCTCTAGAGCCCTGAGCATCTTATTTTTAAGGAAACTGCCTTCTCTTTTCAGTAAGCAAGTTTGAGGATCTGTGCCCTTCCCTAAGGCTGAAGCATCCCATTTCTGACACACTTCTTTGGGTCCTAAGTGAGGCAGGCATTCAGGAAGCTGGCTGTCACCACCCAAGCCTGCCAGCCTTGGAAGGGAGGTCAGCTCCCCAGGCTCTGGGTAGGCCTGCCCCCCAGGGACACAGGGAGGGGCGATCTGAGTGATATGACCTAAGGCAGGACCAGGCCTGTTAGGAGGCTGTCCTGCCTCATCAGGATTTCCACTCAGCCCTGGGGCTGAAAGAGAGAAATGGGACACTCCTCAAAGTCTGCATGGTAATTGCAGGAGGCATCAAGCTTAATTAGGCTAATCATTTGCCTGAAGTCATTCACCTTCAACCTCCTAAAAAAATCTTCAGAAAACAACCCTACAGCAGCTGGGAGGCTGGAGGTTGCAGGGCTCTGGAACTGTGTGTGGAATCCCTAAAGACTCCCAGACTTCCTCAAGAGGCTCAGAGAAGAGGGAGCCCACTATATCCATGGCCATGGCAGGCAAAAAGGAACTCCTGGATCATTAGTCCTAAGCCAGGATGCAGACCTGGGCAGGAGCACTGGGGTGACATTTTTTCATTTTCTTTTGGGTCTTTTTACTTGGCCAGTGGAGACTCCACCAAGGGAACTGATGTGCCTGCAGGTTCCCGCAGGTTCTCACAGGTTCCCACTGTGCTCACTCCCATCAGCAATGGCCTCCTGGCTACCGGGCTGTATGGACAGACAGTGGTGTTTGAGTGTGTATAACTGACCAACAGACAGACATGCATACCGTGTGGACAGACTGGCTCTTTACTCAGAAAACTGCATGGAAGGGTTTGATGCTATAAAGCCCAGCTGAGAATGAACAGTATTTTGCAACAAGGAAAAGAAGTATTCCATCCAGTAATAGGATACCAAATGTTGTAACTCAAAATCTGCGGGAGTAGAGATGACCAAACCATTGTGCACAAGCCCATCTATGGTGTCAAGGGTGGAAAGAAAACCTCCTGAAGCATGTTCCCTCCCCACAGCTGCAGAAGCCCACTCGCCCATGGTAAAATCCCATTGACTTGATATGGAAAGTCTAGATTTTTCCTTTATAGTGGTTTAGGGAAAGTGAACTGGTAAATGCATCGGTGGTAGATGTCCAACTCCACTGAATCTTCCAAACTCTCTTAGCCGCACATATTGCCATGCAAGGGTGGAAGCACAAATAATCCTATTGTTTGACCCTGACTTGTTAAGACTGTTTACAATGAAGAGATGGGAAGTTTATGGGTCAATGTCAATCCT
Source organism: Geosciurus inauris (assembly GCA_004024805.1). Classification (NCBI taxonomy): domain Eukaryota; kingdom Metazoa; phylum Chordata; class Mammalia; order Rodentia; family Sciuridae; genus Geosciurus; species Geosciurus inauris. The sequence continues at coordinate 12,999 of PVHX01006275.1, forward strand.
GCACTGGAAAAAGTTGGGGCCCACCAGGTGTGTGCCTCCTTGAGCCCCTACTAAGTGGAAGGCACTGTGCAAGCGGGTTGACATTGAAGGAACTTCTCACAACAGACCTGTAGGGTAGACATTGCTAACTGTGCTTTGTAAAATGAGGACCAAAGCCCAGAACCATTAAGTGATTACCAAGAGTCACTGAGCAAGTGTTGGATCCAAACTCAGATCTTCTGGTCTCACATGGCATCCTCTGGAATTCAAGAAAGGAGTTTTCTGGTCCCACTAGGTCTTCACTCAGGCAGCTGTGGAGGATGAATAGGTTGGAAAGAGTAGAGAGTCAGGGCAAGAAGTCCAGCCAGGCAGCTCGCTGTCCCTGCTGTCCAGCAAGGATGGCCAGGGTAGCAACAGGGTGGGACCCTCTGGAAAGAGCTGTGAGCATGCTAAAATTTATGAGGGAAGTTTTTCTCAAATCTGCACAACTCCTGGGTTCTAGTCAAGATGGGGAGGCTGAGGCAGGAGGATTACAAGTTCAAAGCCAGTCTCGGCATCAGTGGTTAAGCACCCCTGGGTTTAATCTCTGGTACAGAAAAGAGAGAGGGAGCGAGAGAGAGAGAGAGGAGAGAGAGAAGGAAGAGATGCATTGTCTCTTATGAGGGGAGATGAAGTAAAAGCAAATTCTTCATGACCAGCTGAAGAATGTAAGAGCATTTCCCTGATAGGTTCCCAGGGAGGTTTCTGGAGAAAGGAGTTGGGAGATGTCACAAAGGTGGAGACATGAGGATAAGCCATATTCCTCTGGAACAACAAAAGGTAATTCAAGGGGAAAGCCAGCCCTTAGTAGTAACGACCTCTCTCTTATACATAAAACACTATGCAGTGTCCTCACATGGTCCCCGCCAGAGCCCCACAAGGTCAGCATGCAGAGATTACTGACACAGAGAAACACCTTGGCATGAGAGCCATTCAATGACTTACTTACTGCTCCATGGGTAAGGTGACTCAGGACCAGAATTTCCCTGGGTCACTCCTTCCCCACAGTGGTCAGCCCTGCAACTCTCCAGTGTCTTCTGTGGTTGACTTTTTAATTTCCCACCTATGTGTCTAACTCTTTGAAGCCAGGGAAAATTCAGTGTATTGACTCATCTGTTTAGTCAGGCAGTCAATCATTCAACAAACACTTGAGTGCCTACTATGTGGCAGACACTGTCTTGGTGCTGGGGATACAGGAATAAAAAGCAGCTAAAATCCCTGCAGGGGAAAGCATTCCAGGCAGGAGGAAGGAAAAGTACAGAAATGGAGGCTGCAAAAGTAGGAGTACTACAAGCTTGGTCAGAGAACGGCACAGGTACTCAACCACAAGTACCAGACTGGGAAGAAGAGGAAGGATGTGCCTTCTTAACCCGGCCATTCTGTGTGGAGAAGCCCTGACCTGCAGATCCTCAAATCTACAAACGTGCAGCCTTGAGGATTGAACCAAAGGCACAGAGAAAGCAGGAATGAGACCCGCCCACCTCGAGGAGATTTATTACTCATTTATGTCCTAAGCTGCTCCATGTGGAATGTCCTGATCATCACCAACTCAGATCAGAGCCAAGAAGGCCCTTGAAGTGACTCTTTTCCCTTATTACTTTAACCTGCTTTTAATCAATCAAAGCCACACCCAAAGACACAGTAATGAAGCTGGCAGAGGTATCCTTGACAACTGGAACACAGCAGTGATGAGTGACAGGTTGAATCCCAAGGGGCTTGGCCAAGGGAGAGGGGAGTATGTAGAAATACAAATGGATACTTTCCCCCTTGAGGTATGTTATGACAGGGACAGACAGGAATAGACTCCTCTTCCCAAGGCCATTGCTATACACTAACTTCCCCGAAGTTTCTAAACTTCTACAAGGTTCCCAAAGAGAATGCTCCATCCTGAGCAAGTCTGGGAGTGCTGGACGCCAGGCCTGAGGCTTCTTGCCCTGAATTTCAGCTGCTTGCACAGAGTCAGGCCAAAGGGTGGCACCAAGAAATATCTCCTGGATGGAAGGAAGGAAGGAGAGAAGGGAGGGAGAGAGGAAGGAAGGAAGAAGTTAGTTGCAATTCCTCTAATTCTCCATCCTTCCTCTGCCTCCTTCCCTTAAACATTCAAGTCTTGCTCACACATCAAAAAACAAAATAAGCCATGTGCTATGGTGTACACCTGTAATCCTAGAAGCTCCAGAGGCTGAGGCAGGAGGATCACAAGTTCAAAGCAGCCTCAGCAACTTAGTGAGGCCCTAAGCAATTCAGTGAGATTCTGTCTCTAAATAAAATATACAAAGGGGCTGGAGATGTGGCTCAGTGGTTAAATGCCCCTGAGTTCAATCCCTGGTAGCAAAAAGTAAAAATAAAAATACAGCCAAACTGTCCTATTTCTCTACTTCCCCGCCTCCCAACAACCTGATGCTCTTTCTCCTGCTGTCAAAGCCATGTTACTTAACATATAACTCCTTTAATCCTCATAACAACCTTATAAGGTTAAGTATGAGCCTGGGCAAGTCACTTACCTTCCACGTGCTCCAGATTTCCCCATTTGCACTGGGGTTAATAACAGTCCTGGTCCAGTGTGCTAGGCACTGTGTTCTGGCTTTTGCATGCATTATCTCCTCACAGCAGACCTACTATTAGCTCTTTTTTCAAACACAGACTGAGTCATAGAAATACTACTCAACTCACCCAAGGACACCCAGCTAGCAAGTGGCACAGCTGGATTTCAGCCCATTGCCAAGTGCACCCCCAACCACCACTACATGGCACAGGTACCACATTGAAGGGAAACAGCCTCTGGCACAGGCCTATAAATCCAGATGACTCAGAAGGCTGAGGCAGGAGGGTCACAAGTTCAAGGCCAGCCTCAGCAACATAGTAGGATTGGGTCTCAAAAGAAAAAAGAGCTGCCGGTGTATCTCAGTAGTCAAGCACTTGCCTAGCATGTGTGAGGCCCTGGGTTCAGTACCCTGTACAGCAAAAATAAAGCCGTGGGGTGCCTCTGAAAGCCTGTCTTGTGGGCTTCAAGAGGCTAAAATCTTTCAATATGTCCGGTGGGCAGAAGGTAGTAGACAGAGAAGAGGGAGAGAGGCCCTGCTGGGATGCCACTCAGCCAAAACAAGAGTCTGATAGTTATGGGGAAGGACACTTGGGAGGGGTCAGTCTAATTACAGTAGAGGCATAAAGCCCTGTGTGCTTAGCAATTTATGCAGGGTGAGAAAATTGCCCCATCGGTACTAAAAAATGGTGTGGGGAGGTGATAACAGAGATCATAAGCAAGCCAGGTTTGGTGGCCACCCTCTCCTTGGTTCCACAGACAATAGGGCAAGTCTAGTCATTTCAGTGCCCACCACCATAATCCCTGGCCCAATGGGTCCGGAAGGAGAAGACAGTCAAGGCACCATGACTCTGAGGCTGCAGTGGCTAAAGCCTAAGGCCAAACCAAGGCCCCTCAGGGGCCCTTCCTCTGGATGGGGAGAGGGGACATGGTTTTGTTGTTAAGCCTTTGTTAATCCGTTTCCTTTCCCCAGAGATTTTTCCTTGGCTGCATTAGCCCATGAGTGAAGTCATGTGTCTTTGTGTAGAAGTTCAACGACTGTAATTTGCAGGGAGTTAATTACCTTCATACTTTGATCTGGTGGAATTTCATCTCTATGGTAACCAGTCGAGTATAAACAGTTATCACTTGTCTCTTTTACATAAAATATTCTTGACAAATACCCTTAGGGCTCCAATCATGGAAATTAAATACACAGAATGTTCACAGAACCTTTTAAAAATTTTTATATGAAATGTCTCTACATGCAAAAATAGAATTGGGTAACTATTGGCTATAAATAATAATTCAAGGGTTGTGCAGGCTTGCTTTCCAGCCCCAGCCTCCCATGAGCACATCCAGTCTCCTAAGCAAAGCATGTCTAGAGTGGGTGAGGGTGTGGCTAAGTGATGGACAGGGCTGCCCAGAAAACAGTGTCTAGTACCTGATGATGTTCATTCTGAGGGGACCAGAGTAGAAGGGCAGAAGGACCATTGGCTAATCACTTAGTCATTGTGCTTGTTGATTGTGCCTGCCAGGAGCCCTATACTGATTCCTATGCAAAGAGATGTCATTCATGTTGAATGAATGAATGAGTGATAGTAATGTAAGTTGGCACCCATGCAGCGTGGACTACATGCCAGTCACTGTTATGCACTTTACAAATATTTCTTCATGGAATCTGTACGATATCACTATGAGGTAGATATAATTAATGCCCAATTTACAAATGAGGAAACAGACTCAGAAAGCTCATGCACCTAAGAAGAGACAGAATCAAGATTTCTGTGTAAGTTCATCTCAGTTCAAAGCACCTCTTCTCTCCCTACCCCTCTTCTGCTGCCACCGCACAACAGTCCTACAAAAGTAAATGCCACGTCTGCACAGCAAAACCCTGAAGTCTTCAAGGTGAGGTTCATGACAGCTTTTCTAACCCACCAAGAGGGACCTCCCTAGATGGGAGACCTAATGTCCCTGGCCAATGATGTCCAATCCATTGGTAGCTCTGCATCCCTGGTGATCGGCGCCTGCCCATTGGTAGTTCTATGTCCTCAGCCAAGAGTGCCTGTCCATTGGTAGACTTTCTATTCAATGTGAGAGCCTCGGCATCTCTGATGTTCAGGAGTCCATGGGGTTGAGCAGATTCGCCATGTCACACAACTCCAGCAGCATGCACTGGGAATGACAATGCCCAGGGAACCTACGCAACACTACAATTCTACCCATATTGTCTCCAAATGCAGCACAGGATGGGAGCTGCATGGAGGTGGAGCTTTGGAAGGGAGCAAGGGGATTCATCAGAATGATACTGTCTAAAGATGGACAGTCCCTGCCTCCACCAGGGACTCTTTGGAAGTGTGACCTAAAGTACTACAGACTCATGAAGATGAGGCCTGGTACCCTGGACTAGAAATTGGGAGAGCAGGGTTTTGATCCCAATACCTTTCCCCTTTTTGAATCTCAGCTTTCTGATCTGTAAAATGGATGTAATAACCACTGGGCATCCTGCCTAACAGAAAGGCAAAGGCTTATAGAGACCATGTGTGAATGTGCTCGTCCCTGTAGAGGGCGGTCCACGTGAGGTAAGTGGGCACCCTCCAAGAAATAAGCTGAGGCCTGGCCAGACTTTGCATCGCTTTCCCTCTTTTCCTGATCCCCCAGCAATGATGCCAAGCTTGCTGCTGGCTTCTTGGCTTTTGCTCCTCCCCTTGGCCACCAGCCCATGCAAGACTAATTGGGTATAGTTCAACCATGACTCCCTCCCATAGTCCAGGCCCCCCCATGTACCAGGCATGGGGATAAGACTCTCAACACTCTCATGCAATCTTCAGTCATCCCACTAGGGTACTGAACTGCCCCCATTTTATAGGTTAGGAAACTGAGATCAAAGAGGTTAAGTGACCTTCCCAAAGTCACACAGCTAGACAGTGAGACAGAAGGATTTGAACTGAGTGTTGTCTGACTCCAAAGCCCCAGATTTCTAAAGACATCTTGCCATCTGTTGCTGCACTGTGGATTGTAATGGAACTTGGTGGTCAGGATGTGTCAAGTTTCACCAAACCATGGGCTCTCTCCAAGTATCCCAAACTGAAGCCACTTCTCCAAAGGGAAATTTAAATAAAGAGCAGTTCTACAACTAAACAGATAATCTATCCCAGCAAGCACCAAAGTTTGGAGCTGTTTTTTAAACTCTGATCCTCAGACACCAGGATTAAAACTACTGTGGCAGTCCCTTTGACCCCTCCACCACCAGAACCACAGTGGACAAGAATCTCTTTTATTCTTGACTGAGCCTTGTGTTCCTCACCCGGAGTGATCCCTCCAGGAAACTGTTCATTCTCTCTGAGCTTATTAAGTGAGCCCCTG
>PVHX01006275.1:19000-75736 GCA_004024805.1 Geosciurus inauris
GAGGAGGAGGAGGAGGAGGAGGAGGAGGAGGAGGAGAGGAGGAGGAGGAGGAGGAACAACAAAGAAACCACCGATGTCCCCTTTAACTTTCCTTCCATTTCCAGGACTTTTGTCTGTTGTTGAGTTTTCTCATTTTGTCTGTTGTTGAGTAACTAAAACTATGATCACACCTCTAATATTCAAAATCTGAGCACAAGATCTAATGAAGGGGTCAAATAGCTAGAGTGCAGACCACTCCTCAAAACCTGTCAGGTTCTAGCAGAAACAGTCAGCCTTCAAATGCTGTCCTCCACGTGCTCCTGGGGGAGCCTGGGAACTTTGCCGATGGTGATGGGCACTCCAGAGGCTGCTTCATCAATTCAATGAATGGCTCCCCCCCCCCTTTTTGATTTCCTGTTCTGATGGAACCTGCCAGAGGTTAGAAATACTAAATACCCACTGAGTTCTGACCTGAGGTTAGAATACACGGGTTGTGACTGAGGTTGGCTTTCTGGGTCACAGCAGAGAGACCCAGCTCTGGGAACAAAGCAGAAAGTCGTCAGCATCCTCTGAGGGCCTGCTGTGTGCTTAACCCTGGGGCTCTCAAGGTCAAGAAGCCCCAGCTTTGCCCTCCTGAATGAGGATCATGAGAACCTGATGTAGTCAAAAGGGAGAAACCAGGTGCAGTGGTGCGGGCTGGTAATATCAGCAACTCAGGAGGCTAAGACAGGAGGCAATGCTAGTTCTAGGCCAGCTTCAGCAATTTAGTGAGGCCCTAAGCAACTTAGTGAGACCCTGTCTCAAAATAAATCAAATAAAAAGGACTGGGGATATAACTCTGTGGTAAAGTGCCCCTGGGTCCAAACCTGAATACCAAAAAAAAAAGGGGGGGAGGAGTCAGGAAGAGACTAGAAAGAGAGGCAGTTTTCACAGTCCCAGCTGAAGGCAAGAGGGCTCCATTTTGACAGGGCACCCCAGAATTGCCTTCTTGAAAGGCGAGGCCAGAACATTTACCTGCCAGCTCCTGTACCTGGGATCTGAGGTGCTTGTGCTGGCCCCTCCCAGCTCTTCTCCATCTCCAGACTATGTGGGAGCCAAGGCAACTGGAGTCCCTTAGGCTGACCGATGCCCTCCCAGCCCAGGAGTGTCCCTATCTGAGTCCTGCACAGCCAGGCTATTGTCTTTCCTATAAAGCCTCCCACCCCTCCAGGGGAGCAGTGCAGCCCCCAGCGCAGGTGTTGGGGAGGGGGTGAGCCAGCAGCAGCCCTGGAAATGCTCAAGGTTTACAGTCCCCCAGCACATCTCTGTTCTCCTCCACTCACTCAGTCCTTAGCCCTCTGAGAGCTCTGAGCTTAAGGGAACCAGGTGCCTTCATTTAAAAAAAAAAAAAAAAAATCTACAAATTAAAGGGCAATTTTGCAAGGGGAATGTGGTACATTCTTGGGGACTCCAAGCAGTTTTACAGGCCCAGACACAGCCCAGGGCCCATGGGCAGAGAGGAATGGGGTGGAAAAACCTCTCCACCCTCACCTCACCCCTCTCTAACTACAAGCCTGCTGCCTCACTACAGCAATGCTCTGCACATAGTTGGGGAGGAGGAGAGGGCAGAGTTCTAGAAATCAAGTTTTGCTATGCCAATATTCCAGTGCTCAGGCCCTTCAGCAAACTGACATTTAGAAAATCCCCCTGGATCCCCAAGAGGACTGAGCCCAATGCCTGGTGTCAGCCCAGACACCAGCCTGGGACTGAGCAGAGCATGAGGCAGCTCAGATGTCATGGCATGAGGGGGACATGTGATTAAGTGAAATTGGGAGCTCGTCCTCAAGAGTGTCCCAAACCACAACAGGTATGCACTAGAGAAACTCCCTGCATACCCCAAATTTAAAACCACTCACCTGGGATTTGTGCACATTTCAGAAAGTCTGTATTTCAACCCTTGGCCCTTCTAAGCCTCCTCAGGCATTTAAAGTGGAGCTTAGATGGGGGTGGGAGTGTTCATGAAATAACGCGTACGAAAGAAAGATGGGCACACAAGAATGTGCAATCTGGCTGTAATTATGTGAACGCTCCTGCTCGTGGGAACAGCCTGGGCTGGTTCTTGGAAAGATGGAAGATTCCATGGTGCCCTTTCTTCAGGGCTGCTATACTGTTTTCAGAATGGTGAGTTTTTTTGTTTTTTGTTTTTGTTTTTTTGCTTATTTTGTGCCTTGTTTGTTTCTCTCTGTTTGTTTGTTTACAAAATGGGAGTTGAAATGGCCTCAAGCAGCCCTAGGCACAAAATTCAATTTTCCAGGACAATTAATTACAATCTCTTGCCAAGACCCTCTAGTCGCCCATCCCTCCCTACTCACACCCTGCCTTCCCATCAGCCTCAGAGCCCAATCTAACCTCCAGCTCTCACCTCCCCTACTCTGTCCCCTTGGGTCCCCTTCACTCACCTTCTTCTACCTGTGTGATTGTAACTCAGCCTGCAAGGTCTGTCTCAACTACCTGCTTCAGAAAGCTCTCCTGAGCCCTACCTGGGTGAGATCGCCCCATGGCCACCCTCTAAAATCTCAGAACTCGTGCATTCTTCCCAAGCTGTTGGCCTTGGGTCCCTCTCCACTGTGGCACCCAGCGTGCTGCTGGCCTATGGCCCCCGTAGGCCCTGATGATGCCTGACACAGAGTGGGCACTCCGCGATGCTCAGCGTGGTGTTTTCAGAGGATTTTGTGCCTCTGAATATGTACATTCCCCATCACAGGCCAAGAAGGGCAACTTGGACAAGTGTACCTTCTACCCCCTTCCAAATGGATTTCCACATGTGTCCATTACTTACTTTCTGTGCAGGAAAAACTTACCTTTTGTGATAGCTCAAATACACTTTTAAAGAATTGCTCCAAACGTGGAGTTTTCAAGGACAAAAATACAGGAAAAGCTTGTGAACTCTTAGTGTAACCGAAGAAGCAGCAAAAGCACCCCTTGGCTTCTGCCCACCCCCCTTGACACTGGGCCTCCCAGCCATGGCAGGCAGGAGACAACCTGCCCCGATTTCCACAGCCTGAGCCAGGATTCCTGGGACTCTGTGGGCCAACACGCAGCGGGAGGCATCTACCTCTGCACAGGGGCCCTTTCCCAGCATCTCTCTCCCTCTGCCCTTGCCGTCTCCAGCATTCACATCTGGTTTCCCTTCAGCACAAGTTTCACAATGGACAGATTTTGCACTTCAAGGATTTATGGTTCCTGCTGCCCCGCCTTTACTTTTGATATGATTCCATTATGTGCTTAAAATCTGGGCCGCACTCTTGGCTCCGGGGAGCTGTTTATGACAATTCTTTTATGGCCTTAAATCGCTCACCGTTAAGAACCTGGTCATGTTCAGAAGCAGTGACTAGTTGCTAAGACAGAAAATTGCAACATATCTCAGCCAGTTGCTTGAGAAGTTTTCTTCAGACAAGATTAACCAAAGCTAGCATTCATTCACCTGGCAGGTTAAGTCCTCTGAGCAACGCCTTTGACCCCAGTTCTCCTTCCTGCGCTGCATGAGACACTGATTTCAAAGCAAGTTAGTCACCATGCCTCACCCCAAAGTCAGTCACTTCCTCTCTCCTGTACTCACTCTTGACCATGGTGGCCAAAGACCCCACTGGCAGAAATTTTGGTAAACATTAAAAACCTCCCTCTTAACAAAATGTCCAAGTCCACATTGTGTTTATTTGGGAGAAAGGCAAGAATTCCAAGAAAAAGGAGACCAAGTGTTTATTCCTTGACCTTTGAGCAAGGACGTTCCTTGACCAAGTTTTCTCTTGTCTCCCAGCCCCCTCTCTGTCATTCTCCTTTCACCCAACAACCAGAGATCTTCCTACAAGGCAAAAGCTAAACTTGAAACCCTCCTGCCTCAAATTCTCCCATGAATCCTTATAATCCAAGGCAAAGCCTGAGCTTCCCAGTACCCCATGCAATTTGGCCCTAATCTACATCTTCAGCCACATACCCCGCCAACTGCCATGATTCCTACCCCACACTCACATTGTCTGGTGACATCCTAGAGAACACTTGGCCTTCCCTATCCCCAAGCCCTTGTTCAGCTGCCACCTCCACCTGGAATGTCCTCTCTATGCCTGTTTGTCCAAAGTCTCTCTCCTCCATGGCAGCATGAATGCCCACTTTGCCCTGTTTGTGCACACTCCTTCCTCTGCCCACCCTTGCCCATGCCAATCCCCAGCATTCATGTGTCTGAGATCACTGCAGAACTGTCCTCAGACCACCCCTTGAAGGAGGAGTAGCCCCAAACCACATTGCCCCTCTCTGGTATTAGATGTAAGGTTGCCAGTTACAATGCAGGGCACCCAGTTCAAGTTGAATTCCAGATAAGCAGTGATTGATTTTTAGTGATGCCCTAGATATTGCCTGAACATCCTGTAATTTTGTTGGTTAACTCTGGCACCTCAAGCTGGATGGGAGCTCTGGGATGCCCCGTGAAGGCAAGAGCTGCAGACCTGAAGGCAGCAACACAGGGAGAAAAAGCTGGGATGAGGCTGGGCAATGAGGAGGTCCCCACCCTCCTCCTGGGAGGCAGCACACAGCGGCCAGGCTGCTCAGATTGGAATCCTAGCCCTGGCACTTGCTAGTCACCTGGGACAAGGTACTTGCCTTCTCCATGTCTGTGTCCTCACCTTTAAAATGGGATTAACATATTTCACATAGTTATTATGAGAATTAAATGAGTTAATATTTGGATAGCATTTAGAGTGGTCCTTGATGCAGAGTAAGCGCTATCTAAGCATTGTATACATACAAAGCAAAAAGAAGTAGCCAAGCAAACCCACAGATAAGGAACAGAGCCTAGGAGATTCAATATTCATAAAATAAAACAAGAATGAGGAAACACAGGTGCAGAGTAGTAGAAGAGGATTCTAAACCAGGAAGTCTCACTCAGCTCACCGGACAATGCTAAAGTGAGATCCACGTTAATTCACTCTTCATTCATCCATTCATTCCTTCATTGGGCACCTACTGTATGCCAGAAACACATACAGTGAACCTCTGCCCTCAGGAGCTTTTGGACTGTGAAAAGCATGCATGAGCCTTTGTAGGGTAAGAGAGGCACCAAAGAAAGAAAGAAAGAAAGAAAGATGCTAGGATGGCAAAGACAGCAGTGGCCTCTCAACCTGGGATGGGGAGGGGAGGGGACCAGAGAGGAGAGGAAATGCACATGGTGAGGGAAAGCAACCCTGTAAAATGACATCATTGCAGATTCAGGAATATAAACGGGAGTCACCAGCCTGGTCAAAGGGCAACAGAAGGCCCTTCCCAGCAGAATGGCCACCCAGCAAAGGCTTGAGTGGGAAAAAGCAGCTTGTCCTTTCAAGAAACTGAATAGAAGGTGTGGCTATAGGCAGAGAGGGAGTGGGTTTACTACAGGCCAGCAGGGGGCAGTGCTATGCACCTGAAAGTCAGGTGACAATCTCAGAGGGGCCTTCATGCTGTGATCATGAAGCAGAGCTGCAGGGACAGGCAGGAAGCAGGAGGCAGGGTGAGGCCAAATGAGGGAGGGTGAGACGGTGCAGCCACCCAGGACTCTGCAAAGGGGGACAGCTCTGAGGACAGGACCTTGGTCCTCAGCATGGGGCTCAATCAAACCACCAAAGATTCTGTCTGCCTCTCCTTCAAAGCCAGCTTCAGGGCTCACATGCCTGTCACCCATCACCAGGATCTGCTAAGTGGACATGAAGGATGCCCAAGGCCTCACTGAATTGAATGCTCTTGACTTTCTATTATAAAAATGTTCTTATGATTTGGAAAGCAAAGAGAGAAACTTTTCAATGATGCCCAGTGTTCCACTACTTAGGATGATGTTTGTGTCCCTTTCTTCACCACCCTTTATACAGAAGGCTGTTGTTTGACATACTTGTAATTATTGGTTTATATAGTCCTGCATTTTTGCTACTTAGAGCATCTGGTTGAGTGCTAAGCGTTCCAGGGTCACGGCAATCAGAAGTCTTCATCCCAGCAGAATATTGCATTTAATTCTTTCATGGTCCACTTAATCCACCATAGTTACACAAGTTATTTTTAACAAGGAATATCTTTTCATTTCTCTGGATACATGTTATATGTGTGGCTTTCCAAACTCTTATACCAATTGACTAGTCTTACACTGATGTGTAAGTGGTCCATCCTCACTTGACCATTACTGGCTTTGAATATTACCATTTAAACAGTTTCTTATTGGATAGGACCAAAACCAAAACGCCATGATGCTGCAGCATTAACATGCTTTTCTTGGCTAACAAGGATGCACATTCTTTCGTGAATTGGTTAATGATTTTTTTAGAATATTTCCCCCTAAATTGTCCTTTAATGTGCGTTTATGTGTTCAGGCCTTCTTTGAAAACATTTTTGCTTGTATCGTTGACATAGTAAAGTTGCCTGTTTGCAAGAGGGTGCTTTGGAAGAATAAATGGAGAATAAATGCTATTCATTGGGCTGTCTTATTAGCTGCCAGCATTTTTTTCCACATGTGGGGGACTCCAGCAGTGCTCTCCATCACCCATCTGAGTAGAAGGCCCCTCCAAGGCCACAGAGCTGACTTGAGCCTGATCCAACACCACCTGGCTGCCCCACATCATTCCTCCATGCTTAAGTTTCTCAGGGTCTCTAATTCTCTGTGTAAAGAATAAAACCAGGAGTTGTCCTTGGTACCACAGCCCCTTGTCACTTCTGCCTCAAAACAAGGCCCTGGAGAGGGGACCAGTAGGCAGGAGTTTGTGTAGAGGAAAACCAGAGGAGGCACCCAGCTGCCTAGGGTGCCACAGGATGGGGTGACACTCAGAAAAAGGTGAGGGGCACCCTCCAGCCTTGGACTCAGAGCCAGCAGCTGAGCAATCCAGAGGAAGCAGGTATTTTGAGGAGCCCATCATATCATAGTGAAGACAGGGCCAGTTTGCTGAAATCCAGGATATCTCTGTCTCTGGCATAAGCATCAAAGGACAAGAGGCCTGGCTGACATCAGTGCCCTGGATGACTTGCTGTGAAACCCTATCCTATTCCCAGGCCTCAGTTTTGTTGTCCATACAATGAGAACTACATGGGGGTCTCAGTCCCTACTAGTTCTGATACTGTCCCATCAGAGGAGTAAAGGGACTCTCCTTCTGTGTAGGTCAGTCATGGAAAGAACTTAGGGTGGTAGGGGCCAGTGTGGCTTATCTCCCAGCAACCAGGGCAGCAGATTGAGTAGTCATACCAAGACACCTATGGGACTTCCTAGAAAACTATTTCCTGACTCCTCCTCCCAGCCACCACTCTACCAAAGCAAATTTGCCCGGTAGAAACTGCTTCTCTAGGAAGGGAGCTGGCTGCAGCCACCTCTTCCCTTCTTCCACACATGCGTGCACACACACACACATTCTCACACACAACCTTGCCATTTGCACAGCCTGGGTTCAGCACTGTTCTCTTCTACTCCTGAGATTTTGCCTGAAATATGTTTTTATTTACCCAACAGATGGAGAAGGAGCCATTGCTGGGTGCCATGCATGGTTACAGGCACTGGGAATCAGGAGACAGACACAGACCCTGCAGACCAGAAGATGCCCCCAAATCCTCCCCCCCCAAAACGTGAAAGCAGTACAACCTGAGATGGTGTCATATAAACTGAAATAGACCAAGGCATGGAGAGTGGCTGCCATTGGGAGCTATTAGAGCGCTTAACTCTGAAAAGTAGATATGGGTGCTAAGGCTCAGTAAGGAGGGCTTCCTGGCATCACCTGGGGAAGAGCCCTTCAGGCAGAGGGGCCAGGAGCACAAAGATCCTGACATAGGAATAGTGTGCACATCTGAGGGGTGAGACAAGGAGGTGTAGCCCGGCACAGCCAGTGTGGAGGATGGCACATGCTGGCCACAAGGGGGAGGGCACTGCTGGGGACTTGCCTTGACTCTGTGTGAGATCAGGGGCCAGGGAAGGGCTTGGAGCAGTGCAGCCCCACAGTGTAAGCAGCAGGGACTGTAAAGGACAGGAGTGGCTTTCCTCCCATGATCACCTGGTGAACTCCTTCTCATCCTTCATAGTCAACCAGTCAACCCACCGGTCACTTCCTCCAGGAATCCATCTCCACCTCTGCCTGGCCAGATCCCCTGGTAAGTCTCACAGCACCAGCTTCCCCCATCTCACCTACCTCTGCAGGACTTTCATGTTTATCCCTGAGTTTGTTGGTTGATGCCATCTTCCCCTGGGGACAAGCACAAACCTGCTCCCCTGAAGGCCCCTGCACCTGCACAGAGCCTGGCACAGAGCAGGTGTTCAATGAGTGTAAACAGAATGGGCAAGCAAATCTTGAGGGACTCAGCCAAGGTTCCACTCTCTCATTGAATAGGTCCTATTACTTCTATTTCCTCCCCTTTGTGCCCCACACCTGTGTCTGTCCTTCCCATAGAACCCTACATGGCTCTGTCCCTGGACACTGTCCCTGGACATGGCTCTGTCCCCAGTGCACATACACCCAGCAGGTGGCCTTCCATGAGGCAGGCCATGTGTTGTCATTCAGGGAACCTCCTCAAAGCAAGTGGTGCTACTGTGCAAAGAACTGCACCCACATCCACCTAACCTGGCTCCACATCTACTCAACCACACCCAATCTGGGTTCAGGAGAGAGTCTGCACCCTGAAGGGTGAGTCTCCTCTGTCCAGTTGAGCAGCATGACTCACAGTCCTTGTGACAGCAGTGAATTGCCACCTTTCCTGATCCCCCAAATTCCACGACCAGGTGTTTTGTCAAGACAAAACAGTTGTATTTTCTAAACCAAAAGATCAGCATGCATAGACAGAGGAAAGAAAAAAAAAAAAAAAAAAGAACTGACATGAAGCCGGGGGACTTTGGTCCCTAGAGCCAAAACTAGTCCTTAGGGCCAACTATTTTTTCCTAAAAAAAAAAACCCTCAGTTCCCATGATCCAGGTCTGATGCAATAATATGCTAATTAATCAACATATTATTGAAACATTGAGCTACAAGAATATTTTTCACATAGCACTTCTTACAAGAGTATACAGTTGAAAATAATCCAAATGTCCAGCAAGGAGTATTCAGTTAATAGCATATCTACCTGTTCAGTAGAAAACTCTGTATGCAAAACAATACTAATAATAACAGTCAACACTTAACTCTGTGCTGAAGATCACATTAAAAGCTTGACATGCTAGAATGGCAGTTATCAAGAATACAATCAACAATAAGTGTTGGCAAGAAGGTAGGGGGAAAGGCACACTCATACATTGCTGGTGGGACTGCAAATTGGTGCAATCAATCTGGAAAGCAGTACGGAGATTCCTTAGAAAACTTGGAATGGAACCACCATTTGACCCAGCTATCCCACTCCTTGGTGTATACCCAAAAGACTTAAAAACAGCATACTACAGTGTCGCAGCCACATCAATGTTTATAGCAGCACAATTCACGATAGTCAAACGTGGAACTAACCTAGAAGTCTTTCAATAGATGAATGGATAAAGAAACTGTGATATATATACACAATGGAGTATTACACAGCAATAAAAGGGAATAAAATTATGGCATTTGCAAGTAAATGGATGGAGTTAGAGAATAACTCCAAGTGAAGTAATCCAATCCCAAAAAACCAAAGGCCAAATGTTCTGATAAATGGATGCTAATCCACAAGGGGGCAGGGCATGGGATGAGTAGAGGAACTTTGGATTGGCCAAAGGGTAGGGGGGGAGGGGAGTGGAGAGGGCATGGGGATAGGAAAGATGATGGAATGAGATGGTCATCATTAACCTAAGTACATGTATGCTTGCACAAATGGTGTGACTCTACTTTGTGTAAAAGCAGAGATGTGAGAAACTGTACTCCATTTGTGTACAACAAATCAAAGAGCATGTATAACTGATCATGTATAACTGATTAGAATAAATAAAAAAGAAATTAAAATCAATGATGTGTTATTTGCAAGAGAAAAAAATAAAAGCTTGACGTACACTATCTCATTCAACTCCCCCTATGTAGGAAGTTTCACAGATGAGAAAATCAAGACCAAAAATAATCATTTGCTCAAAGTCTCATAGCTGGTAGCTAAGATTCACACCCAAGTGGTCTGACTCCTGATGCCAACCTATTAGCCATTGTACCACATGACTTCAAATGTTGCCATTAATAGCTAAACTATGAAACCAACCTAGTTGCCCTTCAACAGATGAATGAATAAAGAAAATGTGGTGTGTGTATGTATGTGTGTATACACACACACACACACACACACACAAATAGAATATTACTCAGCCTTAAAGAAGAATGAAATTATGGCATTTGCCGGTAAGTGGATGGACCTGAAGAATATTATACTAAGTGAAATAAACTAATCCCAGAAAACCAAAGGCTGAATGTTTTCTCTGATATGCAGATGCTAATTCACAATAAGGGGAGGGGCTAGGGAAGACTAGAGTTACTTTATATTAGGAAGAGGGGAGTGAAGGGAGTGGAGGTGGTGTGGGGGTAAGAAGGATAGTAGAATGAATCAGACATTATTACCTATGTTCATATATAACTATACAATCGGTGGGATTCTACATCATGTACAACCAGAAGAATGAGAAATTATACTTCATCTATATATGATGTATCAAAGTGCATACATGTCATGTATAACTAATTAGAACAAATTAAAAAATAAAATAAGATAGTAGAAGCAATACTAACTACAAGGAACAATGTCCATGATATACTAGTAGAGGTAACAAACAAGTTACTAAACTGCACATTAGCCTGATCCTATGTGTGCACATGCAGGCAAAGACAAGAGAAAAAGGTTTGCAAAGACAAGAGAAAAAGGTTTGCAAAGACACCTCTGCTAGCATCTTGGTATAGACCTGTGAGTGAGTGGAAGTACTTGTGCTTTTAATGTTTTTTTTTTCTGTTACAAACATGGGCAGCATTGTGTTAAAAAAGTTAATTTCAAATTTTAAAACATTAACATCAATTCCAAAGCCACTCCTTGTACTCATATTCTGCTGAATGTAAATGTCCAGCTACCAGCCTAGTTTTAGGAACAGGCACAACTTTGGGCATGGGCTGTACTTGCTTTTCAGGATTTAGCTTCCCCTGGGGGTAGCAAACATTGTCCAGCTGGGAAGAGACTCTTTATATTGCCTCCCTTAGCCAATGGTCCCCCTCCTACCCCAGAAGCATTCTGGGCACTCATGCCCCCAGAGAGCTGCCAGGCTGACAGAACAGCAGTGGGTAAGTTCTACCCTGGGAGCTAAGCCCAGCACCCCATGGGCCTGATGCTTGGCCCCCTGTGTCTGGGTCTCTCAGGGAAGCTCTTCAGTACCAAGGGAAGAACCAATAGGCTCGAAGGCAGCAAAGTGGGCCCCAGTTCTGTAGCTACATACATAGGGACCCTCCTGGTCTAGTACCCTGCTTCCTGGCTCTATGACCGTGGGCAAGTTTTTTCTCTCCTCTAATCCTATTTCTGCACCTGCCAAATAAAGAAATTTAAGTATCAATTTGGAAGGAGAATTTTAAGACTCAAATTATGTATATATAATTATGTACATACACACTAATGATGCCAGCATTTCCTGGGCACTGGGTCAAGCATCACTTTGAATATATGATATACATGTGTGCTTCTCACAGCCATCCTATGACAGGTGCTGTGATGAACCTACTCTTTACAGATGATGAAAAAAAGCCTTTGGATGGTACCAAAGGTACCACTTGTGCTGGTAGTAGGGGACGGCAATTTCAGCCACCACGCTGGTCTCATACCATTACACAGTCCCACACAAAGTCTGGAACATAGGAGGGCCTCCATCCAGATGGTCATCATTGTCAGGGCTCACTACTGGTCTCTGCCTAGCTTTGGAGAACATTGTAACAGTGAGATGCCCCCTGGTTATCCAAGCCCCAGAGAGCCACCAGACCATAGCATAGCATAGACTCACCTAGGGAACCTTCCTTTAGGAGTGTCCCAAACTCCCCAAATCACACTGTCTTTGAGCCAACGATATGAAGTCAGTTCAATGTCACAGGCAATGGCTTTGCAGTTGTACAACCAATGGACAAACTCCTATCCAGAATTGGCCTTGTGCTCTGGCCACCAGAGCTGCTGGCCCAACAGGGACTGCCCACACCCTAGGGGTCAGTCTTGCTGGCACTCACACTTGGCATCTGTCCTGAAACCCTTTCATCTCTTCCTCAAGGATCTGGGGCCTGGGCTTTGGTCTCCTGGTGGCTCAGCACAGTGGGCCTATCTGGCCAGAGGGATCCATGTGAATCAGAAAGCAGCGCCCTTTCTCAGCCTCTCCACGGTTTGGCTTCCCCAAGGCAGAGCCGCAGCGGCACTAGGAAATGCACGTAGGCTGTGGTTTGAGTGTGCAAGTGTGTGAAGGAGATGATGTGCGAGCAAGAGGGTAGCGGTTGTGAGTGTGCATGTGCGCGCTCCAAGCGTGCGCAGCTAAGATCGAGATCTATCCCAGGGCGGGCGGCGGGCGGGCTGGGAAGGTCTCCTCCCCCCACCACATTGAGAAATCTCAGTGAGTCACCGAGTGGTTCTGCATATTAATGAGCTCGCTCACTGCGAGGGCAGGAGCGGATTTAAAAGAGGCCAGGGCGGGCGGAGGGAGGCTGTGGAGAGATCGCAGAGCTGAGCGCAGAGCGCAGTGACAGACTGCCCGGGCACCCACCGACGGGCGCAGCTGGAGCGAGCCAAACCCGGAGGAGTGCTCTGAGCTGAGAGAGCCGAGCCGGGCGGCCTCTCCGGGCCGCCACATCAACCGGTCGGCGCCGTCCCCGCGTCCCTGCTCCCGCGCCCCTCCGACCAGCATGAGGCTCCTGACCGCCGCGCTGCTCCTGCTGCTCCTGGCGCTGTGCGTTGCGCGCGTGGACGGTGAGTGTTGGGAGGTCCCCTTGTCTGTCCCGTCCTAGGGAACCTAAACACCAACTATTAGGCATCCTGGGATCCTGAGGATCTAGATGGGCACTGAGGGCGGTCGTGGGGTAGGATATTCCTGATTCAACTAAGCAGCACCCCCTCTCCTGCGCTCTCTCCCGCAGGGTCCAAATGCAAATGCTCCCGGAAAGGGCCCAAGATCCGCTACAGCGACGTAAAGAAGCTGGAAATGAAGCCAAAGTACCCGCACTGCGAGGAGAAGATGGTTATGTGAGTTCTAGCTCCTCTCCAAGAGCGTGTCTGCCTGGTGCCAGGGCACAGCCCGGGGCTGGGTCAGGCTAATAAACATTTCTCTCGGCCTTTATCGAGGCTTTGGCCAAGCCTTTGTAATTGCCCAGCAAGTCCTTAGTAAGCTGCTGAAACAGTCCTGAAAGGGGTCACTGTCCTGTGCTCCAGAAAGTGTCTGCAAGTCCACCCTTGCTAGTATTCAAACGGGTAGCCTCAGTGTTTGCTATTGTGGCTTCCAGGGTCCCAGGGCCATCAAGGGTTAAATGGCTCCTGAGTGCCAACTTTGATCACCTAGATTGAAGTCACTCAAAACCCACTCACACCCAAACTGTTCAGCATGCTGCCTTCCTGTCACTGGAGAGAGGAATAACAGTTTAAAGTCCTAATTTTCCTCTTAGAGTCTCCAATCTGAGGACTGTCCACTGAGATGGCCAGTTTGGAGCTTGTAGGGATTTCATTGTGAGAACATCCCTGGCCCTTTCTGCAGCAGCTGGACTTCTTGCAAGTCCCCGACCATGAGCAGCTGGGTGAAAAGTGCTCTGCTGGGGTTAATGTGCCACAAGCCTGACGGCCCTGTGTGGTGGGGATGCCGACAATGTTTTAAAAACTGGGGCAGAGAGCGATAGAACACCGAGTTTCCCTGCTCCTCTGCCTTCCCAATTAACCACTTGAGACCAGCCCTGCAGTTTCCCCATCAATACCCTCTTGGCCAGGAAGGGAGCCCTTGGCAAAGCAGCTCCCAAATATTTGCCATGGACCATTGGCCCCTCTTCCCCACCCCCAGAAACAGGAAACACTTTATTCTCAGTCTGGGCAAGTGCTTTCCACTCACACCAGCTGGCCCCACTGGCCCAGAGGCCTTCGCACAGAGTCTGTAAAGGCAGGGCACACCCACACCCCACAACCCCCACCACCTGGGCTACAGTCTGGCCAAGGTTAGGGGAATTCAGAAAGCTACTGGCCTGAGCTGACCCCAACACCTTCCTTCAGGGCTTCTAAATTAACACGTTCATCCCTGGCCCTCACCTTGCAGTCCAA
This sequence comes from Geosciurus inauris, assembly GCA_004024805.1. Taxonomy (NCBI): domain Eukaryota; kingdom Metazoa; phylum Chordata; class Mammalia; order Rodentia; family Sciuridae; genus Geosciurus; species Geosciurus inauris. The sequence continues at coordinate 33,188 of PVHX01006275.1, forward strand.
GTCCAGCAAAGCTGCCAGGAAATCCTTTCTGGTGGGGCCAGGGAGACAAAAGAGCTGGGGAGAAGTCACAAGCCCCACAGCACTTCCAGCTCCAGGGTTGAACATGTCAGGTGGCATTGCAAGTTGTATCTGAGAACTCGCAGGGAATGAAAACAGGTCTGGAGCTCAGTGGCATCTCGAAAGCACAGGCTTGCTCTTTTCCTGGCTAAATTTCTGCAGATATAGAGAGAAACTACAATCAAGTGAGTATATGAGGTGGCTTCAGGTGGCCTTGTGAAAACCTGAAATGGCCTCATGAGATCAGTACCCAGTCATCCTCTCCTAAATCACCCAGAGCACTCAGAGGGCTAGAGGCACCTCTCCCCTCCCCAGATCCTAAGACTTTCTAGATCAGACAGGGGCCAGCTCTCTTTTGCCAAGGCAGATTTTCAGTCACAAAGACTGAACAAAAGGAAGTTTTCCAGCTCACCCTGCATCACCCAGAAATCTCTGCTGAGGCTGGGGGTGGGGGCAGAGCAGTCTACTTTGCAAGTGGGAGCCCTTTTGCCCAGAAGGATCCAGGAGAGTCCAGATTCTAGAAAGGGCAATTTGTGTCATATATCCACTGAGCTTTCACTGAAACCTTCAATATCCTGTAACTGCTGAGGAGAGGGATGTGGGACCCAGAATTTCTGATAGTTTCAGGGGTCACAGATTCTCCTTCTGTACTCCACAACCAATGTTCATAACCCCAGTGTTATGATACGCCATTTCTGCATCATGGTGGGGGTGCTGAATGTCCTTTCCTGCTCTTTCCAACCTTCAGGGTTTAGAATGCTCAGCTTGCACACTGACCTAACTAAGAAAGATTTTATCAGGTTTTGCCATGTCCCTTCACTTAGAGTGCAAAAGCAGCATTGTAAGCATGGAGAAATGCACCTGCTAAATTCCTGCTGGGTGACTAGGTATCAGGGGGAGGGAAGCACCTGGATTTCACTCTGAAGCCTGGCCCCATGCTCAGCATACCACATGTCTCACCAAGGGCTCCAGGGAAGGTGGAACCAAAGACCTGTCCCCACCCCAGGGAGCACAGGCCTGGGTGGACGCCCCCAAAACTCAGAGCCCAGGACAGAGAAGAAAGCAGGTTGCCCAGAAACATTCTGCCCCCATTCTGCATCCCGTTTTCTTTTCCCATTGTTTCGGAAACCACATTCATGACAAGCCTGCTTCCTTCTAGAACTTGGCCCATGACACTTTACCTTTGGTAAGCCTTGGGGATCTAGCTGAGCTCCCTCCCTCTTTTCTCACTCTTTCCACTCTCACTTCCAACCAGCCTTCTTGGACCCTTCAGGAGGGAAGTGGCAACTTCACCTCTCACCTTGCACTTTGCAAGTGTCCCAGGTGCCCCCCTCTCATTGTTGAACACCATGCTTTCTCCTCCACCCAGAAGCTTCCTCCTGGCTCCTGCCATCCCATCCCTCTGGCCAGTCCTGGCAGAGATGGGCACAGCAGTGCTGGGCAGGCAGCAGGCTCGCCTCCCCCTCCAGGCCGCAGCTCACACACCCTGCACTGAGGCTTGTCTTTCTCCTTCCCCATCTCATCCTCCATGACTAATTGCCAATAACTGTTCATTGGGCAGCTACCAGCCTCTGCACATTGTATAGGTTATACCCTTTCATCATCCTAATAAACCTATGAGGTAGGTCCCATTTTCATATTCATTTTACAGATGGGTAAACAGGTTCAGAGAGGTTAAGATCCTACAGCCAAACATGGGACTCCAACTCAGGCTCCTGCACCCCGTATAAGGCCAGCCTGCTTCTCCAGTGCATAGCAAGGCCTCCGCCAGGTAGTGAACCCAAGCTGATAGAGGTCTGAGGGCTTCAGGCTGTAGGGAAGCCAGGTCTTGTTTTTCTGCGTGAAGCAAGATAACTGGGATTTAACACTCAAGCATCTAAATGGGCTTCAGTAAGACTTGGCTTCAGGGTCAGCAAATGCCCAGCTCTGGGATAATCTGCAGCAGGAGGAGCAGAGACTGAGGCTTCAGACAGAGACCACAGCATCATCAGGACTTATCCCCACCATGGAGCTCCTCAAGTCCAAGGACAAAGGTCTTGGCATTCGCACCTTGCTGGCATTAACCCTCTGCACAGCTTGGTCCCTGATCTTTATTCCCTAAGAGAGGCCCACAGGAAACACACTTATGGGGGTGCACTGGGGATACACGGGGGGTGAGGACACTATTCCAGGTGCAGCTCACTCCATGTAGGTCAGACCCTAACGTGGACTCAGAGATGGACACCAAAACCTTCCAAGGAGCCTGCCAGGAAATGAACATGTGGGTGGGCTGCCTTGAGAAAGAGTGGGAGCCACGTCCTCAGTGCCCTGATTCAGACAGACCAGGGCCACCCACGGGCCACGCCAGGGGCCATTATTAAGATGCCTCAACCCTCTACCCCATCCTGTTCCATTGTAGCATCACCACCAAGAGCGTGTCCAGGTACCGGGGCCAGGAGCACTGCCTGCACCCCAAGCTGCAGAGCACCAAGCGCTTCATCAAGTGGTACAACGCTTGGAACGAGAAGCGCAGGTATGCTCCCCTCCCCCTCCTGCCCACCTTCCCACCAAGGCCAGCCGTGGCTCTCAGGATGGACAGAAGCCCCCATACCAGGTCAGCTAGCCCCATCCAATGTGTGAACACCCACCACAATATCCACAGCAAGCAGATAGACAGATAAAATGCTTATATACCCCCAGGGCTGAGAGACTCATTACATAAGTCACATAAGCTGCCAAATGGCTGGGTGCGCACCTGGCATGGCTATCCTCTGTGTGTCTTGTGGAGCAAATGTGACCACTCAAATTACTGAATTTATTAATCATAAGATGGGGGTACACCCATGAGATGATGAGGATGACTCCCTGCCAACCACATAGTCTCTCCAAGGAACCCCATGCTGCCCAGACACCTGAGAAATTCCTTTGTGTGCGGGTGCTAAAAGGCACCTTGGGTCTGACCCTTTAAAATCAGAGTCACTCTTACCCAAGGGGGCAGCAGTGAGGAGATGACCAGTGCCCTGGACTCCCAGAGCTCTGTTTCCCATAATCAGAAGGTGGCTTTCTGGCTCTGATCCTGGGGTCCTAGGTCTGACCTTGGAAGGGGAGGCCACTTCCCAGCTCCTCATACCATATAAAGGTGATTGTATCCTGGAGCAGGCCACTCGTCAAACTTGCACCTGCTTACACTTTGACCTGCCTGGCATGGCCATGGGAGTGCACATACTCTCAGGTGACTTCCCCATGAACAGGTATAGCACCTCATCCTCCAGAAGAAGAAACCAAAGCTAGGTGGGGAGTGGATATGACCTGCCTGGGAGCACAGAGTAAGGGCAGGACAGGAAGCCAGGCCCCCATGGAGACTGGCAGCCTTGGTGGTGCCTGCCCCGCCCTTCCCATCGCCTGACTTGGCTCTGGTCCCCAAGCTCAGCCCCATGACCAACTCTCACAGCTGAAACTCAGGCCCAACCCTGCACCTGAGCCTTTTTTTTTCTTCCTCCAAAACTGCCTTGTCTGCAGTTACTTGAAATAGCAAATGATGAGGGCAAGAGATTATTTTCTATATATCTGATAGGAATGGAGCCTTCTTTCTGGTCAGGGCAGGCAACTCACATGGCAAAAACAAGGCCTTCTCTGTCCACTCTCTGTTACCCTCCAAGGCCCTGTGTCACCAAAAATGGAATGAAGCTAACCCCAGGGCCTATGGTAGGAGGCGACTGAGAACATCTTGCTCAGGCTGCTGTGAGACGCTCAAACTATGTGGTCACCTTATTTCTGCTGGTTCCACCTGGGCTATGGCTTTAAAGAGGAGGAAGCCCCCGTGGGCCTAGCGGCAGCCCTGTTTTCTACTTCTACAAATTGTATGGAAAGCTATGAAAGCTTTCCATTACCAGCACTTTCACCACTTCATTACATCCTTAGTTCATTCTTCTGTCTTACAGGGCTGAGGTGTCCTGAGAGAGGAAGGGGGCATGTCCGTGTCCTCCCTCCACTGCAAAGGGTTGAAAATGTCTTAAAGGTGTGGAAGGGAGATGAAGGAACTCTTTGAAAGTTCCACACAGAGAGAAAATGCTGAAGTGGGGTAAAGGAAGAGGGTACAGGGTAGGGCCAGGACTGTGCAGCCAGACGTGGGAGCTCAGCAGCTCCAAGACCAGAGCTTCCAGCTGTCCTGGAAACCAGCTGCACCAAGCATTTTAGTCAACGCATGATTTAGGTGACTTTACTCAGAAATCAGGAGTGAGGCAGAGGGAGCAATGTCTTGAGTGTGAAGCGTGGCCCTAGGGCAGCCATGAGTCAGAACTAGAAGGAATTAAAATATCTCCAGGGAGCCGGCTTGGGAGGTGAGGAGAGGGGTGGCTTGTGATGCACACAGGCCAGTAACTGGCAGAGGTGAGACAAGGCCAGCCAGAGGAAGTGACCACGAGGCACAGGCCCCTCTGTCACAGCCTCAGCCCCTCCAACCCTCTCCTCAGTCTTCAGGAAGCAGCCTTTACAATTAGCACATTTCTTTTTTTCTTTTTTTTTTTTGGTACTGGAGGTTGAACTCAGGGGCACTCGACCACTGAGCCACATCCCCAGCCCTATTTTGTGTTTTATGTAGAGACAGGGTCTCACTGAGTCGCTTAGCGCCTCGCCGTTGCTGAGGCTGGCTTTGAACTTGTGATTCTCCTGTCTCAGCCTCCCTAAGTGCTGGGATTACAGGCTTGCGCCACCGTGCCCGGCTAACATTTCAAGAGGACTAACCCAAGTCTGGGGAGAGCATGTCCCTCCTGACACCACTTTCCCTAAGTAGAGGCTTTGTACAGATGAGGACTGGACTGCAGAGTGGGAGTGGCCCGCTGTGCTGGGAGAACCATCCATGGTCACAGGGTACATCTTACCTCCTCTACAGTGTCCTCACATGCAAAGGGGTTCACTTCTCAGGGCTTTGAGAATATAATGGGGCTGCAGAGGTGGAAGCTGATCAGAAAGGACAAAGCCAGACCTGCATGAGCTTCTGTGTCCCCACAATCACATTCTCAGAGATGTCCCTCCCACTCCCCAACCCACAGACCTGGGGGAGGCTGGGAGCTGCCCCACCTGGTCCCAGCCTCTTACACCTGTGCTTTCTCTTCCCAGGGTCTACGAAGAATAGGGTGACGGCTCTTGGATAGAAAAACTTCCAGACCAGTTGGGAGACTTCAGCAAAAGACTTTATAGATTAAAATAAAATTTTTAAAAAAAATCCTTTCTTTCTCACAGGCATAAGACACAAATTATATATTGTTACGAAGCACTTTTTACCAAGGGTCAGTTTTTACATTTTATAGCTGTGTGCGAAAGGCTTCCAGATGTGAGACCCAGCTCTCCTGCATGCCAGACTTTAACACAGGCGGCTTTTTACCGAAAAAGGGGAAACTCATGCCTTTCCTTTTTAAAAAATGCTTTTTTGTATTTGTTCATGCGTCACTATACATCTGAGCTTTATAAGCGCCTGGGAGGAACACTGAGCTTGGTGGAGACGTTTCATTGCAGCACTGCTCTGGTTCTAGCTGGAGAAGCTTCCGCCCAGAGGGCCTGGCGCCTCAGCCCAGCTGCCATAGCTCTCCTGGGCTTTCGGCCGGTCACAGCCTCAGTGACTCTGCAGTGGCCCCTGTCACCAGGCAAGTAGGAACAGGTCTCTCTGCATCTGTGCTTATATCAGTTTGGTTGCCAGAGAAACATGCCTCATTCCCCCTGGTTTATTTTTCCACACTCTGGGAAACATTTATTTCCAAGATCCCACGGTGGCAAGGCCAGTGGTCTTTAAAGAAGGTGTTGGGTCTTAGCTCCCACCTGAGGGTTTCTGAAAAGTTCCCTGCTTCGGATGTAAAGCTTCAGAAGCATGTTGATGAAAATCTTAGGAGAAAACTTTAAAACACACAATTATATACACAACCCACAGCCAGAGCCACAGACTCAGTTGACAAAGGGGAAGCCATCAGAGCTTCTTTCTTTCCCTCACCTCAACAGGACATGCAATAGGAAAGCAGTATCCCCACAACCCCCACGCAATGCTAGACAGTGCAGTAATGTTTTGGAAGCTCAGATGACCAGACACCCTTGCCTTTGTACATACGCTCTGCAGAGTACCCCACACTCCTTCGGTAGAGGTACCGGTGTGTTATATGCCATGTAAATGTCAGAAACCATTAGCACTGCATGCAGGTTTCATATTCTTTCTAAGACGAAAAGAAAAGTAATAAAATATATTTGAAATGTACCAAAATCCTAGACTCTGACTTTTTTTTTCTATTTAATTACACTTGGATGTCAACAAAACGCTTACCATTTCCCAAATAAACAGGGACAGATGTATCGGCAAAGAAAACTGGTGTTTCCCAAATACCTGTCGACACTGCTGCCTCTGTGGAATATTTGGGGCTGTCGGGTTCCAGCCTGAAAATAGGAAGCCAGGCCTCGAGGGTAAGGCTTCCCACAGGTGCAGCAGGTTGATGGGAATGAGCAGATGGGGCAAGATGCCCTGGGATCCAGGACCCCAAAACTCAAGTGGGGCTCAAGGAGGGTCAGGAAGCACCCAGGTGAGGGGCCGTAGGGCTCTGGAACCAGGCTGTTGGAGGGGGAAACAACTGGGAGATGCTGAGGCTCTGTTTCTGCTTCTGCAAGTAGACATAACAATAGGGCATATCCTCAGGTGCTCCTGAGGTCTGAGAAGAGAGGAATGCTGGGGAATGGCAGCACCTGACAAATGGAGCTATTTTAATATTCACAAGACTGGGCCACTTTGCATTTTGCACAAACTACCCACAACCCTGTGTTTCATTCATCCTATGTCAGCTGGGCCCTGAAACAGTCCCCTCTGCCTCCTACACCCAGCAGGACTACTCAAAAGGACAGGTCTCTACACCAGGAGGCAAGAGCCAGTCCCCCACATTCCCTTCACCACTGCAGATGTCTTCCTGATATGCTGGCTCTGCTCACAGCAAGTACCCTGTCCTAGTATGTACCCAGCAGGGTGGTATTGCAAGTCCCTCTTATCACATTCTTATTTCTTCCCCAAAGCTCCAAGTTATACCACATGTATTCCTGAGGAAACTGAGGACCAGAGAGGTTAAGAAACCTGCCTGAGATCACAGAGGGCTTTTACCAGAGGGCCATCACTCTCTCCAGTGACTGGGCTGGCAATCTTTCCGCAGGAAAGGAAGGAGCAGGTAGGCTGAGGCCATAATGGGCTGGAGACTGTGAACTCCCAGGGTTGATTCCATCTTTCCCTAAAAGAAGGTAGATTAGACAGGGAAGTCAGAGACCAACACACAGAACAGGTTAGGAGTTTCCAACAGTATGGCACAAACCAGGGCAGGGGACAAAAGAGACCAGGCCCTGTTCCCAGAAACCCTGAACCCTGCTTAGGTACAGAGCACTAACAGCACCTCATGGAGGAAACAGTCTGTGGAAAGAGCTCTGCCACCTCCCCATGAAAAGGCCCCTTCATTTGTTGGCAAGACGGGACAGGGCACAGGATGCTCCATGCCACTGAACTGCTCCAAGTGTCTAGGCTCACGCCACTCTCCTGCTCACTCTAGGCTCACACCACACACTCTTCTCCACCCTTGATGGGCACTGCCCTTTCCTGCCTGTGGTTCTAGCACCAGCCCACCCTCCCCCATCATATGGTCCCAAATGGTCTCTTCCTTCCCAAGTCCCAAACTGCATCATTAATAATGGTAAGAGCAGGGGCTGGGATTATGGCACAGTGGTAGCGTGCTCGCCTAGCACGCATAAGGCACTGGGTTCGATCCTCAGCACCACATAAAAATAAAATAAAGATATTCTGTCACCCACAACTAAAAAATAAACATTTAAAAAAAATAATGGTAAGAGCATCTCTTGACAGGGGACAGCCACTACATGGCAGGTACCCAGACAAGCTAAGCCATTAGCTTAGGTAAGCAGAGGAAGGGCTGGAATGCAAGTTCTATCTGTCAAAGAACAGGAACAGAGATTTTGAAGTGTCTCCTTTCCTGAAAGATATGTGTATCCTTAGAGATCAAAGATAGAACTATGCTTCTCTACAGGTCCTCCAACAGACCACTGAGAAGAGACCTCAAGTGCCAGCACTTCATCAAACACCAGACCAAGACCCACCTGTGGCAGAACTGTGCTCGGCTTAGGGCAGAACCCCTATTCTGATAGTCACAGAGTCATTTCCCAGGGTTTTTCTCCTCTGGTTTCCCAGAGTCCTGTGAGGTGTCTACCAGCACATTCCAGAGGGAGAGTAAGTCTACAGCAGCAAAGCAAGGCCTTTCCCAGTGGGCTCTGCGGCTGTTGCTCTCTCCTGGGGGAGAGCAGCATACTCTTCCACCACAAGGCAGACCAGACCTGTGAGCGGCCCCAGTGGGGAGCCATCACTTCCACACAGGCAGACTCACACAGACACCCAAAGCTATCCTCCTCTGACCTTCCAAAACACATCCTGAGCTAGTACTCAGTGTTGATTGACACCTGGATAGTCACCTCCTTGAGCTCCAGCGTATCCCAAAGCTCATCCTCACCTGGCCAAACCCTCCCCCACTCCCCTCCAACTCATCAACTGACTATACAATTTGCAAAGCCTGACACAAAAGAAAATATGCCAAGTCCCCACACTCAAACATTATAAGTCCCTGGTTAACAATCATTTTTTGTATATTTTGTATAGCTAGAAGATGTTTCCAACACAAAGAAATGATAAACGTTTGAGATGATGGATATGCTAATTACCCTGATTTGATCATTGCACATTGTCTGCATGTACTAAAATATCACACTGCACCACATGAATATGTACAATTTTTGTGTCAATTTAAATTTTAACAAGTCATGTTCTTAGAAGCCAGAGACTGTGGCTTATGCTTCCTTGAAAGAAATTCCCAGAACCTATGATGGTACTTAGGAGGTAGAGTGCCCTGTCCTTATCTGTGGGGGCTTGTTCCAAGACCCCCAATGGATGTCTGAGCCATAGATAGTTCCAAACCCTGTATATAGACTGTTTTTTTCCTATACATACATACCTATGATAAAGTTTAACTTGTAAATTAGGCACAGTATCAGTATACCATTTTTTTCTTATCTTATTAAATCTACCACTTTCACTGTTTCACTTAAAGGAAGCACTCTATGGCTTCTATTTGGCATACACAAATTGCCAACATCACTAATTATGTGCTTTGGGGCCATTATTAAACAAAATAAGGGTTATGTAAGCATAAGCACTGTGATACCGTAACAGTGGCTCAGAAGGCCACCGACTAATGGACAGGTAGTGATTACAGTGCAGATATGACAGACAGAGCTATGGTTCATGTCTCAGGCACACAGAGGGAGATGCTGCAAGATTTCATCATGCTATTCAGAATGGCCTACAATTTAAAATCTAGGAATTATTTATTTCTGGAATTTTCCACTTAATATTTTCCACTTACTCTTTTAACCACATTCAACCTTGGGTAGCTCAAACTGAAAGTAAAACTACAGATAAGGGAGTACTACTGTACTCAAATACAATTGATCAGCTAATTAATATTAGGGTCTTAAAGAGCCCCCTGAGAACATGCTCTCTTTATTCATTCACTGAGCTACTACTATGTGCAAAGCTCCCTGCTGAGCACCATGGGAGAAAAGAGATTTGGCCAGGTGTGTTTCCTTATCTTCACAGGCAGAATTCAATCATTCACTGGCCCAGCCACTGTGTCCTTATCAAATATTTGCTATGTATCACTCATTGTGCTGGAGAGAGGGTGGGTGGGTGGGGGGTTCCTCCAGAAATCAACAATCCACAAGGGAGGTAGAAACTGCCTGGGCTAAGCACTGTACTAGAGGGACACACAGCAGGCCCTGAGGAGACCCCCAAAGGGGCACTTCTCTGAGGCTCAGAGGGGGGAAGACCCCTGATCAAAACCTCTTAGGAGGGCTCATGGAAAATTCCAAGTTGTTATTAAGTAACAAAACATGGGCTGCTTCCATCCCTGCTAACAGTGCCCCGGGGCCATGAGACGAGTGATGAGACAAGCCAGCAAAGGCAGAGAGCTCCACGGTCAGAAAAATTGAGAACACTCGGAGAACTCAGTGGCAGCCTAGGAACATCAGCCATGCCAACAGTGATCATCAGGGAAACCAGCCCCAGCCTCTGCTCCCATCTCATGCAGCTCCCTCCTTCTCCCTGGTCACCACCTCCAGGGAGTCAGCCAGCAAATGAGTCCCTATCCAGGGACTTTGCTATCCAGGAAGAAGACTATCAAAGCCTTTCCTACTCACTCTCCAACACACGAGGAAGCTGCTTCTGGAGCTCTTGGGGGATTTTCTTCTCCTCCTATTTCTGAAAAGTTGCACGGGTATTCTTGGAGGTCTTCAGGGAATCAATCAAACCCAAAGCAAGTTCCTTGCTTTTAAGACACTATCTCCCCTATGGGAGACTGCTCTGTGTCTTACCACCAGAGGGCAGCAAAGAGCCTGTGCCTTAGCCCAGGGCTCTCTGTGGTCCCTGAGACCCCATGAGAGTAGTGACAGATGAAATCACTGCTTATGGTGAGCCAGTCCCTGTGCTGAGGCCATTCGTGCCTCAACTTGTTGAATCCCGTAATAACCACAGCAGGAGACTCTATTATAGTTCTATTTCACAGATGAGGAAACTGAGGCTTGGTAAGGTGCACACATCACCCACTTTCACACAGCTGGTAGGTTGTAGAGACAGAATTTTAAACGTATTTTGGTCTGAAGGATGCATTATTGTTCCTGTCTACCACAGCCCACAGGATAGTCCACTTGATGGCAAGCTGTAGCCTAGCTTTAGGCTTACCCTCTGTTAATTAAATGGAGATGAATCATCCAGTTTGTTATCATGGGCCACCCAGACAACCAGCCATAGCCAGGTTTGTTCTGCCATCACCTAGTTTTGACTTTGAAAGGTGGAATCCATGTGCTCCTCCAGGGTTTCTCTCCTTGCTCAGCAAAGGGAGCCTAGAACTGTGAAAGTGTGTCTGGGCCCAATTTGACAGACACAAATTCTACTGGAGTAAAAGAAGCAGTCAGGGGGTCTCCTCCCAACACCAAATAAACAGAAGAAGCAAAATGACCACAATGTCTTCAGATTCAGCTCAACACTTCAGTTAGGAGCAAGTCAATATTGGTTTCAAAAGTTAACTCAAAACCAGATTTAAAACAGTCAGCTCCATTTCAGAAAGAGGACAGAGTGGTATTTGGGGATGAATGGTAGACACAACTGACACCCTCATCTACTATTCAAAGTCATTCCCAGAGCGATGGAAAGGTGAAGTCACAGGCTTTCCAGCAACTATTGCTTTCTCAAAGGCAGACCTTGCACACGAATCATTTCTACATTGAAAACCCTCTTTCCTCATGAAATAATGCCCTGCAAAGTCAGACTGGAGTTAAGTATGAGTATTGGTTCAGCCACAAAAATATTACAAACCATGAAAATCATGAGAGCAGAAACATCCTTCCTTTCTTTGATAGTGCCTCATTCCATAAACTTGCAGGTCCAGCAAAGTTTAATCAGAACAATAGCAACGACCACAAGTTTCTCATCAAACTCCAATATTATCCATTTTACAGATGAAATCTTCTACCTTTAGGCTTAGAGAAGCTAAGCCGCTTGTCCAAGATCACTCAGAGGCCAACTGGTCTTAGGTGCTGTTAAAATCTTTGGACACTCCTAGCATGGAGTGAACATATATCCTGGTTTTCCTGGGACAGTCCTGGTTTATGCTAGTTATCCCTATGCAATTATGAAGTGTTTCCTTCTATTCTTCGTATAGTTGAAATACAGTGTCACACTCTTACGAGTCCAGCAGGGAAGTACATAGTGTGTAGGTCTAAGGAATGATTAGTCAACTTCTCACAGACAACCTGCTCCCAAAGGAACCTGGGCCCTTTGGAAGTAATGATTACTCTTTTCCCCAAAGTGCCCTACAGAATCTTCTCAGGCAATCCCCTGATTTTCCTTGTTCCACCCTGACCTGTCTTTCCTGCTAGACAAAGATTGGCTCTGATGCCAGTGTATTGTTCACTGGGAAGCACTTGGCATTCTGGAGACCCATCTGCTGAGTGAAGGCCCAGATCAAAAATGCTGTCTCTCTCTCCATGTGCCTGTCCACATGAGATTCCCCAGACAATTAAAGTATCAGGTTCTGGTTTCAGGAGAACAAAAGTCAGCCAAGCAGCTGCATTTCCAAGACCTTTTCCTTGGCAACTGAGTTGGCATAAGCTTTTAGTGGGGGATTAGCTGATTCAGGTCAGTGTAATGGGATATGGGCCCTTGACATCCTATTCAGACTCAAGGAGGCTAGGGAGGGCTCCATGGAGCCCACGGAGACCCAAAGGCACAGTTCTCTCCTCAGGACTGATTGTTTTAGTTGAGTCTGAGTGTTGTCCACAACAAAGCTGCTAACTTAGTCCTTTCCCTGATCTTAGAAGGAGCCAGGGCAAGAGAGAGGGATGAGACCCAAGATGCAGACCATGGGGGCCTCGCTGGTACCACCTTGGGGAGCCACTGAAGCCAGGGCTGCTCTGGTTGGCACCTAAGCCCTTCAGGCTCACTATTTCCTCCACTGTTTAGCCCTGGGCTGGCACCCTATTCTTGAGGCTTCAGGATATGTCCAGCTGCTGCTCTGTCTGACCTGATTGCCCATTCCATCCTGGACATAAAAGGCTTTCTGCACTTCCCCAGAAGTCTATTCAAATAGCCCTTCATGAGACAGATAACCAGAAGGGGCCCAGACTCCCAGTTCAATGTCCCAACCCAGGTATATGCAGAGCCATCTTGCTCCCATACACCTTTTTAAAGCCCCATGACTATGGACAAGTTGCTTAATTTTTCTGAGTCCCAACTTTAAATTGATAGTGAGTATTAAGTGAGATAAAATGTCTCAACACAGAAAATAAGCAATCAATAAATGATAGATGATGACGGTGATTATCTTGCCTCTAAAACTTCCGAGGGAAAGTGTAGTTCTATGTGCCATGCTGACCTATCTGGACTATATTACATTTTTAGGCATAAAAACAATCCAAGGCACATATCTACCAAGAAAAGAAGTTATAACCCACTGTGACCTGGCACAAACTTTCATGCCTCAGTTTCCTCACCTGTTCAACAGAGAAAACAATAGGGTTTAATCTAAAAAAAAAAAAAAAAGGTTTTGAGATCCTAAATGAGATAATTCAGGCAGGATATTAAAACTTCATATGGCACACGTCATCAGTGATAGCTAATAATAAATCCATGCTACTCGCAAAAGTGTATTTAACAATCCAAAGAATCTTAAACCTGGGCGAGGGGAATATCTTAGAATCTAGTCCCATCTTGTATTCTATAGAAAATGTTCTTTAAAGCTATGGCTCTTTTTAATTCCTTTTGAATGCTGTCTCCCTTGAAAGGCTGATGAGTACTATGGTCTTTTTCCCTTGGGAGGGGAGGAGGCACAGAAAACTGTTCTGGGAGATTTATGGTCTGCCCTGGAGTTGTCTTCAAGGCTCCTCAGACCCTGCATGAATAACCCCCACCTGAGGCTGCCTGAGAGCTTCACAGGCCTGTTCCCTGAGCGTAGTACAAGTGCTAGAAAGTGTTTAAATGCTTCCTTAAACCAGGAAGCCCAGTGCCTACCCTGGAGCCACCCAGAGGTAGCACAGTAGATTTCTCAGGGGCCAGCCTTGGGGTGTATAAGACAGGGGCCATGCATGGCATATCTCAGCCACTCCAGGCAATGGCTCCTGAGTCCTTTGCCATCCAGTTCCCCCTCCCCACAGCACCTTCCATGTGGTGGTAACTCATCTCCTGTCCTAGACGCAGTACTTTTATTAACCCCACCTAGTCTGTGCTAATTTATCAGCCACCCAATCATATCATCAAGTAGGCATTTAACCGGTCCTCAAGGTCTTGTCATATAAGAACAGAGTTTTGTGCCCCCGCCCCCCTCACTCCCAGCTTGTGTCTGGGCAGTTGATTCTTCCAACCTAAGCCTACCACTCTACATTTACCCTGATTAAATTTAGTCCCACTAATTGTTCCTCATTCCTCTGATCTTTGGGGAGTATTTGAGATTCACTTAATTGACTCACCAGTGTGTCAATTTTGCTTTAGAGTATTGGAATGTTCACAAATCACAGAGAGGATAAGGAAATCAACGAGACAGTGTTTCCCTGTGGTGAGCCTACAACAGAGGGCCTTCATGATCTCACTCGCTGTTCACACCAACTCTATGAAACAAGAATTGATCTGTTATGGTTTGAATTGTTTTAGTGTCTCCCCAAAAGTTCATGTGCTGGAGGCTTGATCCCCACTGCAATAGAGTTGATGTGGTGGAACCTCTTAGAGGTAGGGCCTAGTGGAAAGTGGTTGGATCATGAGGCACTGCCCTCAGAAGAGATTCATGTTTATCTTGAGGAGTGGATTAATCCTCATGAGAGTATGTTATCATAATGTAAGTCTGTCTGTCTCAGCTCACTTTCTCTCTTGCTTCCTGTCTTGTGAGCTCTTCCACACCCACTCCCACCCTTTCAATATCATCCATCATAATGGATGCTGAGCACATCAGAGAAGATGCTGGAACCATACCCTTGAATCTCTAGTACTGTGAACTAAATAAACCTATTTTCTTTATACATTACCCAGTGTAAAGTATTCTGTTAGAGCATCACAAAACAGACTAATGCAGCATCTACACTACTATCCTTATTTTACAAACAAGAAAACTGCAACTGATGGAGATTCGGTCACTTGCATAAAAACCCCCAGGTACCAAACAGCCATGCGAGGATTTTTATCTGGTCAGTCTGAGCCTCCCTATTCCACCACATCTCAGCATTGCAACATTGAATAAATTTTTCTAGATATATCTGTCTCTCCAACTAGGCTGTGGGATCCCTAACAATAGTGAATTGGTTTTGTCTCTGAATTCCCAGCCCTGGGTGAATGCCTGGCATGGAATAGGTATTCTGACTAGTAGAGGAGGAAGGAAAGAGGTCACTTTAGGCTAGTGTGTTGACAGAATGCTTCTTGGACCTCAGCTGTGATGTTCAGAGTCTTCTTTTAGAGCATTTATTCTAACCTGTGGAATATCAGGATATACTGTCATCCACACGTGACCAGAAGATTTTGTGTCCCTAGCTCTCGGGACATGCCAGCCCTAAAACTGCAATATTCATTCACCCAAACCATGGGAAAGCTGACCCTGGAAGTTGACCCAGGAAGTCCCGCCTCCCTGCCTTATGCAGGTTCACCCCTCTACCCAGTGGGTGGAGTCTGCCAGTGTGCCCCCAGTCCAGCCCACAGCTGGCCTCAGCATGGGGGGCTTCATGGTGGGGAGGAAGTTCAGGAAGCCTCTAGCTTAAAAGTTCAAAAGTGCTCTTGAAGGGACCCAAATTCCTGGCCCACTCTTTTCTATATAATACATTTTTTAGCAAACTCCTAGAACTTTCATCCTGAGGAACCTGCTGAGGAAACCAGGCTTAATATAAAATGACCAAACACCACCACTAATTTTTTAAATGACCATCTGGGTGTTGAATCCAGTTCTGCCTACATACGACCACTTTTCCATAAACACTCCTCTCATGGCATCCAATCCGCAACATGGCTCATATCATTTCCTACAGACTGAAAGGCCTTCATTCTTTTGAAAACCAACAAACAGCAGCTCCGCTAAACATCTCTCTGTGGGTTAAAAGGGAAAGTAGCTAGGACTCAGAGCTCACATTAAGGAAAAAGGTCAAAAGCGCCATCTTGTGGTTACTTCGTAACTTGCATGCTCCTGGGCAGCCTGAGAGTGGAGGAGCAAGTGGGTTTCACCTTTCTCATCTGGGTTGATCATAAAGTAAACCATGCAACTTTGATCAAGTAACTGTCCTGGCTGAAAATCAGTTTCTTTAGTATTAAAAACAGGATAATAATAGGACTTATCTGATGGGGTAGTTAGAAGAACTAAGCCCAGTCATGCACATAAATCCTTAGCATAGTCCCTAAGTCATCACATGTACATCCCTATATTTCTCAATTTTTGACATGATTGACAATAAGAAGTAGCATCAACTTAATATATTATGGTGGCAAGGGTAGGATTAGGAAGGGCTGCCAATCCTCCACCTAAAATATACATATTTAGTAGAAATCATACTTTGATTTCAGAGATGTTAAAACATGAAGGGAAGAAAGGTCATTTTAGACCTTAGGTCTTGCTGCATTGTGAGAGTAACTGAGTCCCCTGGGCTGCCCTGCATTAAATCCATGGGGATTTAATCACCTCCAAGGTTTGCACGCTTCTCTTGAAGGTGAGAAGTGTAGTGACAGCTCACCTCCTCAGGCACTCAAGGGACAGACAGCCTATTCCTGCTGCCATCTGATTGGGCACACAAATCCAAGAAGGAGTGATCAAATCAAGTCCCAGAATGCACTATTCCATTTTTCCCCACCATTTGGGAACTGTTTAATAGATTGCTGCTGATAATTGCAAATGGTTTTTTTTTTTTTTAAAGTCATCGAGTAGAGACTAGGAGGGATCAAAGACTAGGGGAAGATAGAAATGAAAGAGAGGGAGAAGCTCTAGCCTGGTCTCAGCACAGTGCACAGGAAGATGAGGGATTGTCAAATGGCTTTATGAGGATATTTGAAGGATATTTGAAATGCCACTTAGTAATACTCCTCCAGTTTCAAAAGTACAAGGCAACCATGCTACAGTGTCAGGTCAAGTGCCTCATAGTTCTGTTTTACTTAATCCTAATAAGATTACTATTTTGACTGTCATCAAAGCTAACATTTATTGAAACCTATTCTGTGCAGGCACAGTGACAAGTACATTGTTTTATGTAATCTTCACAAGCACCCTGGGCTGCATGCACTGCTCTACTCCTCATTTCACAAGACAGAGATTAAAGTCCAGAGAAGCTGAGTAACTACCCCTTCCTCAGGTACAGCACCCCAGCATCTTGATCTTTCATTTGGAAATCACACACAATCACACACCCCCTACACACACACACACACACACACACACACTCACACAACCTGTCATTCTGTAAAGTCTGAGTGGGTTGTAAGTTAGCATTCCCAATCCCTTCTGAAGCCAGAAATGAGGAATGGGCATAGATGATCCACAATGGCCAATCAGAGCCCAGGATTCTCCCCCTGGAACATTGATTGGCTCAGACCCTGACTTGTGAATCAATAAAGCCAATCGGGAACTTCACAAGATTCACTATGTGGAAGATGAATAAAAGAGGCCTCTCTTCTCTTGGATTCACAAGTGTGTTAGTCGGATTTGTGTTACTATAACAAAATATCTGGGATAATTAACTTAAAAAGAAGACAAATTTATTCTGGCTAACAATTTTGGAATTTTCAGCCCATGATTGATTGCCCTAATTGCTTTGGGCCTGTGGCAGCACAGTACACCATGGCAGAAGCACATGACAGAGAAAGCCTGTTCACTTCATAGCCAGGTTTGCAAGAGAGAGAGACCAGTGTCCCTCAATCCCCTTCAATGACACATTCCCATGCCCTAAAACCTCCCACTAGATACCACTCTTAAAGGTTCTACAACATTCCATTAGTGCCAAGCCGGGGACCCAGCCTTTAACACATAAGCCTTTGAGGGACATTCCAGATCAAAACTATAGCAACAAGCATAAGAATTTGGACTCAGGACACCAGAGATCTTCTAAGGATCCTCAGAAAATCTGCTGAAATCAAAGTCAACACACAGAAGAAATCACAGCTGAGAAATAAAGTAGCTGGAGTAAAACCATATGGATTAGCCCCTGCATCTAGCTTTGCCATACTTATACCAATTCTTCCCAATTTATAGCAGATAGACTGTTCTGTATTTGCCTAAGTTAGTTATTGTAAAATCTCTGACACCTGCAATCAATAGATCATGGGCACTCACCTGTCATCCCAGCTACTCCAGAGGCTGAGACAGTACAATTGCTTGAGCCCAGGAATTGGAATCCAGCCTGAGCAACATAGCGAGAACTTGTCTCAAAAGGGGGAATGGGGACAGCTGGGGATGTTGCTCAGTGGTAGAGTGCTTGCCTGGCATGCATGAGGACCTGGGTTCAATCCCCAGCACTGCAAAAAAAAAAAAAAAAAAAAAAGGTAAAAAAATAATAAAGTAAAATCAGGTTGCAAAAAATAAATAATTCTTACATTAACTTTAACAATGCTTTTTATAAAATTTTTTTAATTTGTTGATGGATCTTTATTTTATTCATTTGTTATTTATATGTGGTGCTGAGGATCGAACCCAGTGCCTCATACATGCTAGGCAAGCGCTCTACCACTGAGCTACTGTCCCAGCCCTTAACAATGCTTTTAAATCTGTGAATAACATCTCCATCAAATTCAGATTTGAAATAACTACATAAAGTTAGTAAGGTTTAAAGCCATAGTTTTCAACCTAATAGATTATAATAAGATTATAATCTAACATATAGATTATAATAAAAGGCCAGACATGGTGGCACATATCTGTAATCCCAGTCACTCAAAAGGCTGAGATAGTGAGACCTCAGCAATTCAGTGAGACTCTGCCTCAAAAGCAAAAATAAAGGAGGGTTGGAGATTTAGCTCAATAGTAGTACCCCTGGGTTCAATCCCCAGTACCACCAAAGCAAACATACTCAGCCATCAAGAAGAATGAAATTATGGCATTGGCCAATAAATGGATGGAACTGGAGAACATTGTGCTAAGTGAAATAAACCAAACTCAAAATCAAAGGTCAAATGTGCTAGAGCAAAGTAAGAGGGAGAAAAAGAGGCTGCCAGGTATCATCAAGATAGAGAAAATTAGTGGAATCGAAGGAGACTGAGAGGGAGGGAGGAGAGACAGGAAAGGGGAGGACATGGGGAGTGAATTTGACCAAATTACACTATGTGCATGTATAAATATACCACAGTGAATTTCACCCTTATGTAGATGTATAAAGAATTAATTAAAAATAAGTAAATAAATGAGTTAAAGGAAAATCTGCAGAGTAGAAGGGGAATGGTGGAAAGGAGAAAGACAGGGAGAGCAGGGATCACTGGTGACTGAAATGAAGTAAATTATATTCCATGTATATATGATTATGTCAGAATGCACCAACTATTATGTATAACTATAATGCACCAATAAAAGCAAACAAAACGAAACCCAAAAAGCTAACATGAATAAAGATCTCATTTTTTAAAAGTAAAAAAATAGTGATTTCTGAGCATAAAAGAATCCTTTCTGGGTGTTTAGTCAAGTATCCCTTTGCAGCCTGTGTAACAATGTGGAAATATTTTCAGGAACTGCTGAATAAGCCCTTTAAGCCAATGATCTCATTTCTAGGAGTCTCTCAAAGGAAGAGCCAAGATAGAAGAAATCAATACCTGCTTGGAGATGTTCACTACAGCATTTTTTTTTTTTTTTTTTTTTTTGATACTGGGGATTGAACTCAGGGGAACTGGACCACTGAGCCACACCTCCAGCCCTATTTTGTGTTTTATATAGAGACAGGGTCTCACTGAGTTGCTTAGCGCCTCGCCATTGCTGAGGCTGGCTTTGAACTCACGATTCTCCTGTCTCAGCCTCCCTAAGTGCTGGGATTACAGGCTTGCACCACCGCGCCCAGCTTCACTACAGCATTATTTACCTTAGGTAAAAATAAATTCTAAATGAACAAAACTGAATGTTAAAAGGTAGTCACTGAGTACATTATGTCGTACCAGTTTTATTATTTAGCTAGTCTAAATATATTTAGCTAGTCTAACTATTCATGTAAGACAAGAAATATTTATTCAAACATTTATTGACCACCAACAATCATTTACTGAGGTTTCTTTTTTTAAGGGCAGTTTTACATGCTTTAATCCTGGAATCATTTAAATACTAGGTACTTTTTTTATAAACCCTTTCATGGATAAGTAAGAAGAATCTATAACTTTCTGGTGAAAGTTGCAGAGAAGGGACTTGAACCCATTCAGCGCACTCCATGAATCAAGTGAGGCATCAAGAGGGTCTCAGGATTATGTGTGTAGGCAGCACATAGCCTTGTAGGAGCTGCTCTGTCCACTCCGATGTCCAGCTCACATTCCAGGCAGAGATGGAGGAAGGAGCCTGTATGCAGCATCTACCAGGAGCCAGGCCTGTGCAAGCTGCTTGCTCTCCATTGTCTATTCTTACCTTCACAATGATCCCTTGCGGGAGATGTCATAATTCCTTTCAATTTATATTGAAGATTGAGATGTTGCTCAAGGTTGGGGCAGGGCCCCTGACCCACATGTGTAACAAGAAGATGAACAAGTGAAACCATGGGGACCTGCCCATCAGAGCAGAAGACAGGAAGATGAAATGCTCTGGGAGGCTTTGAAAGAAAGACCTCTGCACTATTGATTAGGGACAGGGTGGAATGGGAAAAACCACAATATTACATAAATGACTACCATTATTGCCCTTTAATTCAAACTTTCTGCTATGGTTTAGATGTGGTATCCTCCAAGGATTCATGTGCTGGAAACTTGGTTCTCCACGTGGCAATGTTGGGAAGTGGTAGAACCTTTAAGAGATGAGCCTAGCTGTGCGTGGTGGGGCACACCTGCAAACCTAGCAACTCAGGAGGCTGAGGCAAGAGGATTGCAAGTTTGAGGCCAGCATCAGCAACTTAGCAAGGCCCTGACCAACTTAGTGAAACCCTGTCTCAAAATAAAAAATTAAAAGAGCTAGAGATGTAGTTCCGCGGTAAAGCACTGAGTGCTGGGGTTGAATTCCTGGTACTCCCCTCAAAAGACAAGATGAGCCAGTGGAAGGCAATTAGGTCATTGGGGACATCACCCAAAGGAGGGATTAATGTAGTTCCTACAGGACCCTCATTAGTTCCCATGAGAATGAGTTGTTATAAAAAGGGCAAGACTGGCCCCTTCCTGGTTTCTGGCTTCCTATCTTGCCATGTGATCATTCCTTATTTTTTTGGTACTGTGGATTGAACCCAGGTATGTTTTACCACTGAGGTACATCCCCAGTTCTTTTTATTTATTTATTTTTTAATTTTGAGACAGAGTCTTGCAAAGTTGTGAAGGTCTTGCAGAGTCACTAAGGCTGGCCTCAAACTTGCAATCCCCCTTCCTCAGCCTCCTGAGTCACTGGGATTACAGGCATGCAACTTCATGCACTTCACAGGCATGCACTTCACCCAACCCCATGTGATCACTGCACACACTCCTGCACACTTCCACCACTGTGATGTCATCCACTACAAGGACTTCGCCAGAGCCAGGCAGATGCCTAGTATGATGCCCTTATACCTCCAGAAATGTAAGCCAAATAAACCTCTTTTCTTTATACATTACCCAGTCTTAGATATTTCTGTATAGTAACAGAAAAAGGACTGATACACTAGCCATGATTATCTCATCTCATCTAACAATGGGCCTTCAATCCAGGCATTTCTATCCCCTTTTACAGCTTAGCCAATAAGTGGCACACCAGGCTACAAACCAAATAAAGACCCAGTCTCTCTCCACCACAGCAGGCATCCTCTCCGGAGCCCAGCACTCTTCAGTCTTAGAGGTTTGGGTGTGTGCTGGATTTCTGAACACTAAAGACAGAGGGGTGTGGGGTGGAGCACCCCACTCAACTTCTGAGGGTCTGAGCTTCTGAACATCAGCAGCACAGCTGGTGGGCAGCAGTCCCCCCAGTGCCCCACTAATTGTCCCCTTTTGTGTTGTTCAGTTAAGGACTCAGAAGAAACCAATCTTTGTGCCTTTTCACAGTTAAAATTCTACGTGGAACTGAAACCTCAAAGCAGCCACCAAGTCTGTCTTTGTTGGGTTCCTAGGCAATAAGAACGCTGCATCTCAACACTGAGCACTGCTAGAGAAAGGGGCTGGGACATTCAAAGGGGAACTCAACAAGAGCCTTTTTCTCCCAAGTCCTGGCAATTTCGGGCTCACTCTTAATCCCCGGAAGAAACATTGGATCGTTTTTCTCCTCCACATCACAACACTGCTCCTACAAGTTCAGGAACTGCTGGTGGAAGATTTTCATGAGAAGTTGAGCAGTTTCCATTTTCATTCTAGTAGAATCAGCTTGATTTTCAGAACCTCAAAACCTGGATTTTTGAAAAAGTTCAATACACCTAGAAATACACATGCCCACCTACCTACCTGTATACACATATGTATTGTTTGCCAAATTCAAGTGCAGGAAAAAGCGAAGCGATTAATGCATTGCAGCTTCACAAACAAATCTCAACTGCCTTCTCCCAATAAGGTGCCAGGAGGTGTTTTGCAGAAAACATAATGCAAGTTTGATTCCTATCCTAAAAGAGCATAGTTATTACAAAACTAAAGCCAAAAGCAGGCTCAGGTGCCAGGGTTCTCCAGATACCCACCCTCAGGTAGGAAGGGGCCTATTTACAGCTCAATGAAGAGTTAACAGCTTCTAAAGGCAAATATTTCTTGCTTTCTTGGAGCCCAACGTTCCTCTCTAAGCCAATCACCATTGTCTTCACTGTTGTCGTCGTCGTCGTCATCATCATCATCATCATCATCATCATCATCATCACCAAAACTATTATTTCTAGAGCAGCTAGAATGTTCTCGGCCTGCTTGAGGCCTGTGACACACTGTTTCATCAAATCCCCCCAACTTCTCCTTCCCGTGCTGTAGACGAGGCACCTGAAGCTCAGAGGTGCTAAGGGACTATGCAGCTAGCAGGAGGCAGAGCCAGCGGTTGAGCCAAAGCTGCAGGACTCCAGCCAAGTCCTTTCCCCACAGCCCACAACGCTGTCCACCTCCACACCCTGGAAAATGCTGCTTTTCCTCTTCCAGAGGCTTCCAGCTGAACCACCCCAAAGGGCTGTTCCCAAATATGTCCTCTGAACCATTTCCCCAGACAAAATAGTGCTGCAGGCGTTCCCTTTATGATTCCAGTCAACCAGGCAATTGCACACAAAAGTCCCATCAGAGAATCCAGAGATTCAAAGGTGCCCTTGGTCCAGCCATTGTGTAGGACAATTTGACAGAATATGTTATCATTAACAATGCCCATGTCTGGCATCCTGCAAAATACCTGACGAGTACTCCCCAAAACTGTCAAAGTCATCAAAACAGGGAAAGCCTGGGAAACTGTTACAGCCAAGAGGGGCTGAAGGAGACATGGTGACTAAATGCAGTGTGGCTGGAACAGAAAAAGGACATTAGTAAGAACTAAGGGAATGAAAATGACGATGGAGTTTAGTTAATAATATTGTATCAGGATTGGCTCATTAATTAGAACAAATGTACCATGCTAAAGTAAGATGCTAGAAATAGGGAAAACTAGCTGGGCATAATGACACACACCTGTAATCCCAGCAGCTCCAGAGGCTGAGACAGGAGGATCGCAAGTTCAAAGCCAGCCTCAGCAACGACAAGGCGCTAAGCAACTCAGTGAGACCCTGTCTCTACAAAAAACACAAAATAGGGCTGGGGATGTGGCTCAGTGGTTCAGTGCCCCTGAGTTCAATCTCCAGTACCAAAAAGAAAAAAGAAAGAAAGAAATAGTGAAAACTGTATTGGTGGAGATAGGGGAATTCAGTACTATTTGTTGTTGCTCAGTTTTCCTGTAAATATAAAACTAGTCTTAAAAATAAAGTCTATTAATAAAAAATTGACCTCTAAGTTTTTTTTTTTCTGTCTCATTGAGACCCCTCCAGGGCCAGGACACCCCGAGACTCATCCTACTTCATCATCTCCACCCCCAAGAAGGTGATATGCAGTATCTGTGTGTCCCCATTTGCAGAATGTGCCAGTGCAGCTCTCTCCTCAGGGAATGACTTCCCAGCAGCTCAGAAGCCTGAGGTGGACATATTAAATATTTTTAAATCCAGTTTAATAATTATTTTTTAAAACTAAAATTTCAGCTTTAAAAAACTGCCCAAGTCGGGCTGGGGTAGTGGTAGAGTGTTTGCCTCACATGCGTGAGGCACTGGGTTCAATCCTCAGTACCACACACAAAATACATAAATAAATAAAAATAAAGGTTTAAAAAATCTTATTTAAAAAAAAAAAACTGCCCAAGTCAGGCACTGTGGCATATACCTGCAGTCTCAGCTACTGAGAGGCCAAGGCAGGAGGATCACAAGTTTAAAACCACACTAGGCAACTTAGACTCTCTCCAAATTAAAAAAAAAAAAAAAATACTAGGGGTATGGCTCAGTAGTAGAGCACCCCTGCATTAAATCCCCAGTACTGGGAGATGGGAGAGCAGCCCAATTCTAATCAATATCTTCCCTAGAGTAATGAAAATCCTCTTCTGTGGATGAACAGACACATACAGAAACATTAGTTCAACATTGCCATAATGGAGATTCTGGAATCATCCATCAATGAGAAGGCCAGATCAGTAAACTGAGGGCTTCATTCTCTCAGCATCTCCTAACCCCAAGGTTCTCTGGTCACTATCTTGAAAACCCAGAATCCCTCTGGCTTCATTTATTTCATCAATTTGGTTCTCTTTGCCATTCTCCTCTGCCTTCCAAACTGTATCGTGGAAAGCATTATTTCAAAATTAGTACCCTTTCCAGATATAGTCAAAGTAAAGATCGCCGACTCAGTCTTGAAGATTTTCTTAAACTGAGTCTGGCCTAACTCTTCCTGTCAGCCTCTAGAGGTAGAGAGAAGCAATAAATGAGTTCATTTTCCCCACAAGACAAATCATGCCCCCCTACAAGGATGGCAGACTCCCCCACCGGCCAGGTTCTGCTTTAACCTGATTGTGCTAAATGGTAAACATCCGCAAATTATAGGAGAGAGTAGAGGAAAGAGGTATTTGCACTCAGAATTTGTTGCAACTTGGTACAGTGTCTAAGGAGGGAATCTGGCAACTTTACATCAAAAATTTTAAATGCACAGCTCCTTGATCCAGAAATTCTGCCTCTAGGAATTTATCCTATCAACATATATGCACATATTTAATATAGCATATGAATAAAGACATTCATTAAAAAGTTGTAATAATATAAGACTGACAATGCTTGAATGCCCATTCATAGGGGAGTAATTAAACACTAAAAATGTGAGATAGACCTGACTATTGAGACAAGGGCAGATGTTCAAGGCACATCGTTGAGGTGTCTGCTAGAATCCTGGCAGGGCACATGGATGGCACCTCCAGGGGGGTAATCACAGAAAACCTAATAAAGGAAAGCCAGAGATATTTCTATGCACATTGAAGCCTATATATTTCTGGAATCCTCCCTCCCTCAAGTAACTGATAGCTGTGGTTGCCTCCAGGTAACTGGAGACAGCAATGGGAGACTGTTTCTTCATTACACTTCCTTTTATATTGCCTAATTTTTATTCCTGTGCATATATCTTTTTCTTTTTCTTTGGATTGAACTCAGGGGTACTTGACCACTGAGCCACATCCTCAGCCCTATTTTGTGTTTTACATAGAGACAGGGTCTTACTGAGTTGCTTGGTGCCTCGCCATTGCTGAGGCTGGCTTTGAACTCACAATTCTCCTATCTCAGCCTCCCAAAGCACTGGGATTACAGGCATGCACCACCGCACCTGGCTATGTATCATATTTTTAAAAAGAAGTGAGAAGTGATTTTTCTCTTCACACATTTGGTGTCCTGCTAAGTACAGAGCTTTCCATTTGGTGGGACAATAACTGGCTGCCATGTTATATGATGTTTTAGTCAGTTTTTTCACTGCTGTGACTAAAAGCTCTGACTATAACAACTATAGAGAAGGAAACATTTATTTGGGGGCTCACAGTTTCAGAAGTCAGTCCATAAACAACTGGCTCCATTCTTTGGAGTTCAAGGTGAGGCAGAACATTATGGCAGAGAAGTGTGGCAGAGGGAAATGGCTCACATGATGATCAGAAGCAGAGAGAGAGACTCCACTTGCCAGATACAAAATATATGCCCCAAAAGCATGCCCCCCAATGACCCACCTCCTCCAGCCACCCCCTCCCCACTTTCAGCTACCACTCAATTAATACCATCAGATGATTAGTTCACTAATTGGGTTAAGACTCTCATAACCCAATCATTTACCTTCTAAACCTTCTTGCATTGTCTCACACATGAGCCTTTGGGGAACATCTCACATTCAAACCATAACATGTCATTTCTTTTTTTATTTTTTATTTTATTTATTCATTTATTTACTTACTTACTTACTTACTTACTTGGTACTGGGGATTGAACTCAGGGGCACTCGACCACTGAACCACATCACCAGCCCTATTTTGTATTTTATTTAGAGACAGGGTCTCAGTGAGTTGTTTAGTACCTCGCTTTTTGCTGAGGCTGGCTTTTGAACTTGCAATCCTCCTGCCTCAGCCTCCTGAGCAGCTAGGATTACAGGTGTGCATCACCATGCCCGACATAACATGTGATTTCTGGAATTTTCAAAGAAAGAACCATTTTCCAAAGAAAGAGGCTGCATTATCAGGGAATGCAGGGACCCAGGGGAAATCACCAGAGTTGCCATAACATGAGGTAGAAACTGTGCTGGATCCACCCTCAAGTTGGCTCTGAAAACTGGGCATCCACTCCATGCTCCAGTTCTCCAGTCCACAGAGGAAGGAAACTGCTGTTAACTTGGCAGGAAGGGGTTAGCTGGGTGTCCTGTGGAGGGATTTCCTTCAAGGTAGAGATTCTACAACCCATCAAGGGAACAGGGGGCCTTCTCTCTGAGGATTTTTCTTTCCAAGTGTTCTGCCCTCCCCTCCCAGCCTTCCACCTCTGGAGAAAAGTCCCCAGAGTGAATAGATGACCTTGGGAGGTGGCCACCAAGCTCCCCCTGGTGGCTGTTCAACCAGCACCCTGTAGATGGTAAATGATACCCAAAAGTGAATTCAGGGCTTGGAAACACTCCAAATCAGACTTCACCCATGAGTTCACATACAAACTCCCTGCCTCCTCCCTGATTCCCTCTCAGTGTTGAGCCTAATGAGGAAAAGCCACCTGTGGGAAGGCTAGCCCAGGTTCCATTGGGTCCCAAAGCTGTGTGCCAATCCTAGAAGTTCCCCTATTGGGAAGCCCTTGGACAACGGTTTTTTCCATCTGCTGTACTCCTCCACATCCTCTTTCCCATGGGTCCCCTGCCCCTGCTCCCCTCCACCAGGTGCTGGTCACTTTCCCATTTCTTTATCAGATTGGGCCTCACTCCCTCTCCCCCCTACCAAAGGACTAAGGGCTAAGGCTCCTCTGGGACATTCCCAGGGCTCAGCACAGCACTCAAACCCTTATAATTGTTCTAAAAATATTGAGACCAACTCAAAGAATGGCTATGTGAACTCATAACTGGTTACACAATAAAGTATAAAAAGCTTATGGATGCAAATCCATTGTGAATCTCAGAGTTGAGGAATCAGAAAATTTGGATGGGCAAATTCTAATGGCAATCTTTTTAAATTTTTTTTAGTTGTAGATGGACATAACATCTTTATTTTATTTATTTATTTTTATGTGGTGCTAAGAATTGAACCCAGTGCCTCACACATGCGAGGGAAGTGCTCTACCACTGAGCTACAATCCCAGCCCCCTAACAGCAATCTTTTTTTAAAATTTTTTTAGTTATAGATGGACACATCTTTATTTTATTTATTTTTATATGGTGCTAAGAATCGAACCCAGTGCCTCATATGTGCAAGGCAAGCGCTCTGCCACTGAGCCACAACCCCAGCCCCATAACAGCAATCTTTTGACAGATGTTCCCTTACCTTACTTTGGCCCAGGTTTATAGGGTTTTCCATTCAGCAGGTAATTTCACTATAAAAAGTCTCTTCCAGATGTCAGATTCTAGAACTCTGGACCACACATGGCCCTTCATGGTTTCTTAGCTCCTGAAGACTCAAAGAAGCAAAAGCCCAGAAAGAAGTCAGTGCCAACCTGTAATGGGGTCTGCATTCTATTTTCCTGTTTGCTTTTCTTTTTTAAAACCATTAACTTAAATATGACATATAGACACTTGATTTAAAAACCAGAATGAAAAAACCATACTATATTGCTCTCATTCACTCAGGCAATGGCCCTGCACAGTTTCCTGTGCATGTGCCAGCTTCCCAACACTTAGACAAGCAAAGATCAACACTTACTTTATATTCTTTCTTCTTTTTACAAAAAAAAAAAAAAAAAAACATGGCATACTATACACATTGCTTTATGCTTTGGTTTTTGCTGTTGGTTTTGTTGCTCTCTTAAGACATCCTGGAGACTTCTCCCTGTTAGTGCCTGAAGAGCTTGCTCATCATGTTTGAATACAGGTCACTACATTCCTCTGCATGGATGTTCCACGCTTTATTCTACCACTCTCCTATTGATGGACACGTGTCATTTCCATCTTCTGTATTTCAAATACTACTACAGCAAATGGCTTGCGTATACATCATTTCACAAATATGCAAAAATAATGTTATGGTTTGGATGTCAGGTGTCCCCCAAAAGCTCATGTGTGAGACAATGCAAGATTTAGAGGAGAAATGATTGGGTTATGAAAGCCTTAATCCAATCAGTGAATTAATCCCCTGATGAAATTAACTGAGTGGTGGCTGAAGGTAGACAGGGTGTGGCAGGAAGAGGCAGGCATTGGGGATGAACTTTTGGGGTATATATTTTGTACCTGATGAGTAGACTCTCTCTCTACTTCTGATCATCATGTGAGCTGCTTCCCTCTGCTACACTCTTCCCCCATGATGTTCTGCCTCACCTCAAGCCCCAAGGAATGGAGCCTGCTGTCTATGGACCTAGATCTCTGAAACCATGAACCCCCAAATAAACTTTTCTTCTACTACAATTGTTTTGGTCAAGTCTTTTAGTCACTGCAACAAAAAAAAGCTGACTAAAACATAATGTTTTGCTTCTCTAAGTCTTTGCTTGCTCAGGCTTTGTGTCTTTGATAGAGCCTCTCTTATTTTCTCAAGACAATTCAGATCCCTTCACTTCCTCCACACTCAACCTTTAGTTTATTTTCTGAGCTCCTCTGGCACCCATAAAGGGAGATAGAAGTATGCAGCCCCCTCCACCCTGCCAGACAGAGCTGTGACTCCACGTGTTCCTGTGCTCCCTCCACCGCTCACCACACCACCATGCACATCTGGCCAAGCACAGTGGGTGCTGCACTCAGTGAGTGATCAGTGAACACTCCAGGAGTGGCTGATCCGGATCTTCTCTTGAGCTGTAATTATAGTCATACCTGTTTAAACCAATAGGTGGCGTTGCTTCCCACCTCTAGATAGCTTGGATGACCAGCCCAACAGGAAGTCCTACTCACCAAAGAATAATAACTTTTTTTGTTCAGGAATTGAACTCAGGGGCATTCAACCACTCATCCACATCCCCAGCCCTATTTCGTATTTTTTTATTTACAGACAGGCTCTTACTGAGTTGCTTAGTGCCTTGCTTTTGAGGAAGCTGACTTTTTGCGGAAGCTGACTTTGATTGTGATTCCCCTGCCTCAGTCTCTGGAGGAACTGGGATTATAGGCATGCACCACCATGCCTGGCTAGGTGTGCCTTTAAAGATGACTTTTTTCCTGCATAATTGTCTACACAATCCTCCCAACAGCCCAATACTACAACTTTCTCTGGTTTCTCCCATCTCTGTTCGGTTTGATGGAACAGATGTGTGGCCGTTTCTACTATTTCTCTGTATATCTGGGAGACAGAATTGCCTGGTGGTGATGAACTTGGCCTCTTGAGTCAGACCTGTTCATATCCTGACTCCACCTCTGACCTGCTGGGTAAACTTTGGCAACTGACTTCATCTGTCTGAGCTTCCTTTGCCTTGTCTGCCAAATAAGGAATACACAGTGCATGCCTCAGGGAGTCCACATGGGGATTAAACTAGATGCCATGTGCAACACTAGCATGGTGCTAGGACCAGGGGATGTGCTCAGGAGATGTTTGTCCCTATTCGTGTTCTGTAGTTAGCATGTGTATCCAAAGTCGTCTGCATCTCACTCCTGAAGGTTTTCTTAATGTATACTGGTCTTCTTCAGTTTTGTACACATGGAAAGCTCAATCCTGTCCTAGAATCTGTACTTTCTGGGACCTAGTCTGCACTTCCTGGAATCCTCTCCCTCTAAGTCTCCTCCTGGCTGGCTCTTTCTCAGTCTTCAAATCTTACCTTCAGCATCATCCCCTCAGAGCTCTTCCCCGCTACCTCAGTGCAGGAGTGGGTTTCTCATGGTTTTCCCCACAATGACACCCTATTTAAAACACATTACCATCTGCTGGCACTCAAAGTGTTTATTCATTTATGTTGCTGGGGTCTCTGTTTTCCTCCAATTTCCCAGCATCACTGCACAGTGGTCCCAGCACCTAGAAGGCACTCCATAAACCATAAATAGTGGGGAGCTGGCTAGAGGAGGAAATGAGAGCCTCTAAGCAGAATTGGTTCCCAATCTTGCTCGGGGCTTTGCATGCCTGGTTCCCCAACAGACCACCAGCAGGAGGGGGTCCTCTCTCACCATTAGTCCCCCAGCTGATTCACTTCCAGTGCTCACTGGACAGAGCCAGGACTTAAGGGAGAGCAACCCAGAGTACTGCTAAGGGCATGGCCAGAGGGGAGGCACCTCATACCCAAACAGACCACAGGGAATGCCTGGGAATGAAGGAGGTACAAACTTCCAAAAAGCTTTCTTTAAAGCCAGCCCCAGCTCCCTCCTTGCTAATGGCTGCCACCCTGGTTTGCTCAGCTCTAGCCCGGGCTCTGCTCTAAGAAGTTCCTCCTCTTTCTGGCCCTTTGGAACATTCCATTTTGGACTAGAAACTCTGCCCACACCCATTCCCACACTGTGTGGACAAGCATGTTGGCATAGCTCTCTTTTATAAAGAGAAGAGTCATCCCAGCTCTGGCAGGTGCAGAGGTCCCCTCCAAGCACAAACGATGTCATTCAGAGGGCTCCCTAGGTTCATGGTAGACACACAATCCTGCTGTGAAGGCAGGCATCCATGCTTTGTCCATCAAGTCAGAAAATGTGTCCAGGGGGCTGGGGTTGTAACTCAGTGGTGGAGCACTTGCCTAGCACATGTGAGGCACTGGGCTCAATCTTCAGCACTACATAAAAATAAATAAATAAAATAAAGGTATAGTTCCATCTATAATTTTAAAAAACTTTTTTTAAAAAACAGGAAAAATAAAGCCTATGTGTCCATGCCCAGGTAGAGACCATCTTGCACACCCATTCAGAAGCACATACTGTACACTTGTAGAGCTGAATCTTTCAGACACCCTACATTTGCATCTTCAGCCAGAATGTTCCCGGAGCTAGCAAGGTGGGGATATGTGTAGTAGGAGGGTGCATCATTTACCATGTAAGACACATTCAGGTCAATGCATATGTTCAACAATAAAACATGCTAAGCACTTTTTATGTGGCAAACCTTCTAGAAGCTGTGAAGACAGAGGTTAATAAGCTAGACAAGGTTGTGCTACCATGAGCAGCTTTAAGTTTAGTCAGAGAGGCAGAGAGGGACAGGTGAACAAACATGTAAACTACTCAGATGACTTGCTGGTAGAGACAGTGATGCCATGAAGAGTGGCTGAGGCCCCAGGTTGGGTGGCTTTGGCCTGGATTGCTAAGACACATGGAGGGTAAGGAGCCAGCATAGGGAAGGGGCTCGAGGCAGGAGAAACAGCAAGTGCAAAGTCCCTGAGGAGTATCAAGGCACAAATGGAGAGCAGCATTGCTGGAACACAGAGGGCAAAGGTTGAAGAAATGATGATAAGGCTGAGGGACCCTCATCCCTGAGTTGGCAGGCGTCAGATGATACAGGCCCTTGTTAAGTGCAGTTAAAATGAAAAGACAGGGGCATCTGATTCTAAGTGAATGGGGAACCTTTGAAGGGATTTAGGTAAGGAAATTCTTGTACCCTGGATAAGCTAACTCAACAGCCCGGCAAAGAATGAATAAATTGAATGAATGAATAATGAATGGATGGATGAATGAATGAACACTGCTAAACCAATGAGCATAAGTGTCCTAGAGTCTCTGGGTGCTGAAGTCACACTAAGTTCTGCAAGGACATGGGGACAAGAAGCCCAGGACAGCCTTAAAACTCTAGGACCATGAACTCCATGCCAAACAGAATGCGGAACTCCATACCACTCAACGATGCCCCTGGCTTCAGCTTTCTGCCCCCACCTCCATAACCTCTGCTCATTGTGTGCATATGAAGACCAGATTGGAGAGGGGTTCCATGTCAGGTATAGCCTCATGACCTCTAGGGAGGACAGTGTAGTACCCATGAGTATAGAGCTCTCTAGTTGGTCTCCAAGCCCCTGAGGAACACCTTGTATTTCCCGGTATCCCCCTACCTCCTGCCCCCATCTTTTTTTTTCCTGTACTGGGGATTGAACTCAGAGCCTCACGCATGCTAGGAGGCACTCTGTCACTGAGCTATATCCCCAGCCCCTCCATCATCCCTTCCTGAGATACAGAAGATGAGGTCCTAAAAGGGAAGGATTTTCTCAAGGTGGCAGAGGAGACCCAGACTTCTCATTTCTCACCAAGAAAGCAAGAATGGAGACCAACTCCAAATTCAACCACATCCCCATGTATGCCCACAGTTAGAGCCCTTCCCCACAGAACTTCACCCCCTCCAGAGCTGAGGGAGCTGCCGTCCCCTGCAGACCAGGGCTATGGTCTTCACACACACCCATCAGTGCCCATACCCAACTGGAGCAGGCAACAAAGCAACTGTTCACATAAGGTGACAAAAGGGCAGAAGAGGGCTGATGTGTGGTGGAGATCATGGGCACAGAAACCAGATGGCTCTGGGTTCTATGCTGGCTCTACTGCCTGTGGGCCCCTGAGTCCTGGATATGTGACTTAACCTCTGTCTCCTGGTATCTAAAAGGCAGGTACAAATACACATTTCACAAGTGGCTGTGTGCATTTAAGAAAAGTGGGCATATTGAAGACATAGCACCCTTACCTAAAAAGAAAAATACAAATGTTCACAAATAATATTTCTATCAATACAAATGCCACTGCTGCTGCTGGTAGTGGTGGTGGTGGTGATGGAGTAGACATGTAAAGAGGGACTGATACCAAGCATCTGGCCTGAGCATTCCCAGTATTCATGCAAATGAGCATCTGGAACATATGTGTTTAAAGCAAAAAAAGACTGGTATGTTTTAGAAGGATTCCCATTTTTCAGAACAATTTTTTTTCACAGACCTGGAATTGGCAGAATATCTAGTCCCACTGAGTTCCCAGAACCCCCACACTCACCCAGCTCCAGACCCAGGAGAAGCACCTCCCAGCACCCACCCCAGGACGCACAGGCATTGCAGTAAGCAGCTTCTGGCTTGGGCTTTGAGAGCTGGTGTTATCACCAGGGCGACTCCCCCCTCCTCTATCCCTCAGTGCCCACAGAGGAGGCTGGGGGTGTCTGAGGAAGCCAAAAGAATATCATGTGCCCTGGCTTTGGCAGAGCTTGGTGACAAGTTACCTATGACCTGAGGAGTGATCCTAGGAGGCAAAGGCATGACCAGGGTTTTGATCTGTCCTTGCCCAACCCTGACAGCTGGGGGACTGGTGATTAGGGACCTCTCCTTCTCCATTTCTTACCCCTCCATTTCTGTCCCTCTTTTAGGTCCTAAAGTTACACCACACAGAGTGAGTGAACAGACACCCACCTAGCAAGTCTTCTTGCAGGCAGGGATTAAGCCCCCAGGAGAAAACCTAGGGCTGCAGTGCCAACCTGTGGGCCACAATGCTCAGGTTACAGTGGGTAGAGTAATCCCAGAGAAGTGGTGCAACCTAACTCCCCATATCTTCTTCCCTAAAGATACAGACATGCTGTGCATGAGCATACCTGTGAGCCCCCATGCAGGCATGAATGCCAGTGACCTTGCACAAAGTCATTCTCTCTACAAACACCCTTTGAGCATCAACTATGCAAGCCAAGCACCGTGCCAGGTGCTAAGGCCACAGAAGAGGGGGCAGAAGACAAAGGCAGATGTAGACATGTCATCTTTGCTTCGATAGTCCCCTCTGGGACAGACTCCAGCCCACAGACACCTTCTCTCCACTACTCACTGTCATTGCTACTCTTATTCTGGTCATATTGGACAACTGGAGCTTCGCTATTGCGTGGGGAGTGGAGAACTATTAGATCAATTCATTCCACATTGGTCCAGGTTACTTAGGTTAATAATGAGCAATGTATTTCTGTCACCAGACTTCAGACAGAACACTGTGGAGCTGGAGCTGCAATAAGGAGCTGTCTTTCTTCCTGCAGGAAGCAACCGCCAGGCTTCCTTCCCCTTCAAACACACAGGAGGATTTTCCCACTTCCCTTGCTTCCCCACTTTGCTTTGTGATTTCCCCTCTCTCCTGTCCCTTGCCAGTCCTTGTCCCTGTTTCTCTTCTACTGTTTCCACTTCAGAAATACCCACTGAAATGTCTGTCCAGTTGACTCCAGCGAGCATCTGCTGGGATGCTCCAGGAAGTGAAGTCTAAGCATTGTTTAGTGAGCATTTCCTCATGGCCTTTCTCCATCATGAAACAGGAGGAATGACGACGCCCCTCAGCATATCCATACCCCTTACATTTCCCCGCAGCACGCACCACCACTTCTGATTAGATGCTGCACCCACTCAGGAGTCCCCCGGGGTCAGGCAGCACTCAACTCAACCCGGACTTTGTCCTCCCTGCTGTCAGGCTCTGGCCAGAATGCTGTCCTGGGGAAGTCAGTGTGGGCGGGGTCTCCCCTCCCGCCGCCCCCACCTCTACTTCAGATGCAAAGTGCACATATGGCTCATCTCCATCTTTGGGGGAGGTTCTGTCTAAAGTCCTCCCAAAGATTCAGATTGTATGACAAATCACGTTCTAGACTATCACGGGGAGAAAAAGCGCCGGGCATTTGCATCATTACCCCCAGACAACAGCTTCATTAGGCTGAAAAGGAGGTTTGCAGCCGCACAAACTCCGCCACTGACCTGGGCCTCTCACTTCCCCATTGTCTGTGGGCTCCAAGGCTCTCGCTCCAAACCATATGGTCCATTTGAGCACCTCACACTGCTTTCCCCAATTGCACGAGGGAAAAGCCAGAGGCCTGCCACATCATCCCAGGTGCAATCCTGCCTCCGAGTGGGCCAGAAGAGAGAAACGACTAGAAAGAGATCAGAGGGCAGTGAGCCCCAAAAAGCAGTGTGTGGACCTGGGAAGGAAGGAAGAAGATTCCTTGGCCAGCGGTCAAAGAAAACAGCTTAAGCATTTGACCCCTTAGAGAACAGGCAGACGGCTTACTTTCAGTGTGGCCACATCTTGGTGCGGAGAGCCTTGGGAGGGAGCATGCTCAGGTTCAGTCCACCTTCTCTTCACTCTGGCCCCCAAGTACTTAGAGATCCCAATCATTTTTCCCATGAGGCTAATAAGTAGGCCAGATCACAATTGCATGTGCAGGCTGCAGTCTGAGGCATTCTCCTTCTCCAGTCTCCAAGACCCTAAAACCTGAAAACCAGGTTGTCCCTTTGAGAATACTCATGAGGTTGTGGGGGCAGGGCCAGAAAACCCTTACTGCTCTTCAAATCCCATCTCTTTGAAAGGGCACTTTGCTCCAAGTTTTTGCAAGATTCCAAGCACATGGAATGAACCCAGAGGCCAGCTCCATCTCCAAGCAGCCATTGAGCCTGATTCCCCTAGGGAGGAGGATTCTCATGCGGCCCCTGCACAGAGGAGGCCCTAGCTTTCTGGTGGTCCCCAAACCAAAAAGCCTAGGATCCGAGCGTACCTGAGGGAAGGAATCCCTTATGATCAAGAAATGGGCGGTGCGGGCCTCCCCTGATGTTTCTTTAAGAGTAAGAAGAAACATTCACTCTCTCTGAAGGTGCAGCACTTCTATTCGCCAACCGGGAGGATTAGGGTCGGGATTAACATTTTAAACTCAGCCAGACTTTCTGACTCAAAGATCTTCCCTCACTAATCGTATTATCATCCCTGGAATTATTTCTTTACCCGATACAGAACTGATTCTAAAATCAAATTAATTAAATTTCCCTTGTTTTCTCGTTGCTCCTTTTTTGGGAGGAAAGGGACTGTAGCTTCTTGAGAGGACTGTTAAAGTCGAATCTCACTTCATGTTTCTCTCCTTCCACGCCAGGCGGCGGTAAGAAGACAGACGACACGGTTCCTTTATTCCCGCCCACGCCAGCTCCTAATTCCTAGTAATTTATCCCATATTAAAACTTCTTTAAGTAAGAATGGACAAGCATCAGCACCTGCTATGCAAATGCGGCCAAATCCAGCCTGGGCCGCGGGGCGTGTGCGCCCACCCGACCCTGAGCGGCCATTCAGCGCTCCCCCGGCGCCCGGCGCGGCCCTTCATATGGAAAGGGACCCGTCTTGACAGATTGCGGCGGGTCTCCGGCCCGGGGGCGGGGCCTGGAGGGAGGGGGCAGGGGCAGTTTTTTAGCCTCTAACAACGCCCAGGCAGGATAGCTGCACTTCTCTCGTGGGTTTTCTTCGCTCGCACTTTACTTTCACCCATCATTATTGTTTTCTCGATGAACGCCCAGTACCTATATTCCCCCATTTCCCTCAGAATTCATCCTGGTGAACCATCCTAATTCTACTAGGCGAGCCGCTGAAGTTTTAGTTCTAAGTGTAACATGTTCCCTCACCCTTTCTTGCGGGTATGGCCGTCACCAAGGACCGCCTGCACTTTGTCCCGCGGGTCCCAAAATGGGGGCAGAGTGGGACAGATTGTCATCTCTGGTCCCAAACCCAAGCCGGGAGCCAGGGGAGCTGGGAGCCAGGCGCACCCCCCACCCGCAGCCAGCCGGGAGGAGGCCGGCGGGAGCTCAGCGCGGCCGCGGTTGTCTGGCCGGATAACAAGGATTAGCATGTTGGGGACTTTTGAAGCCATCTCTGTCCTCACGTGGCTGGAGGCCTCGGTGAAGTCGCCTCTCGTGCGGCCCTAATCCCCTCACGCGGCTCCGACTGTGAGCCGGCCCTCTGGGTGCGCGGGAAACCAGCCTGTACCAGTGTCCCCGCTCTCCCTTGACCCAGAGAGAGGTCAGGGCGCCCACCCGGCAGCCCCACGCGCCCCCTCGTCGCCCTGCAGGGCTCTCCGAGGCCCCAGCCGTGGGAAGCGCGGCGGTGCGAGTGCCGGTGGCGCAAGGCTCGGGGGAGACCCCCTTCCTCCAGCCCAGGTCTTTATTTGTGGCTCCATAAAAGAAATGGAGAAATGCCGACTCTCCGGGGGCCAGGGCAAAAAACCCGGCGGCGGCGAGGGTTGGGGCGCGGCGGGCGTCCCACAGAGATGCAAAGTGATAAATACATTGTTTAGCGGCCGCCCGCTCGTTGGGTCCCTTGGGGGCATAGAAAATGAGGCGCTTTCCTCCCCCTTAACTCAAGGGGAGTACCAATAATTCATGTATGTTATAATTCTTCATTGCCCCTAGGTAGTCTGGGAAAACTGGAAGAAAAGAAAATGCCAGAAAGTTATGGTAAAACTTAAGATGCGGCCGAAGTCGCTTTCTTTGCCCCTGCTGCGAGTGTTTGAATAAGAAGAATGCTCCTGGACTGTAACAAGCAAAAAGAATGAAGAAGACAAAAGATTTCCAGAAAAAGGTTTAGCTAGAAGACAAGGCAAGTGAAACTGAAAGGAGAAAAAAAGCATTTACAATGGAACAATAAGTGTACTAATCGCTTTGATATATTATACAAGCCCAAAGACCCAAAACATTGTGTAATTATTTATAAATGACTTCTCCACTCCTGTGTATAATGCGGAGGAAAGAATAAAACTGCAGGCTACTCTCTAAACTATTTCTAAATAGACCTGGTTCAAAAGAAGGCAGAAGTGTTTGAAATAAAATAATTAATGGTGGATTTTATGGTTGTCTCATTAAAACATTTTAATTACTACAAACAAAATGCATTTGTGTTCGAACTCAACGTGAATTTATGTAGCCAAGTGTTAAGATTGAAAAAAGCAAAAGGAAAAACACTTGAGCTATTTCTGAGTTTCTTTCTGAATTCTTTCCATAAAGCAATAGTTGAATTCCATTAGGATAAATTTCACTGTGACTTTGTTTGTGTACACAGAAGAAAACACCCTCGGTCAGTGTTCCCACATTTGACCCACAAGCATGGGGTTTGGTGCTGGAGGAGTGGGTTTTTGGGTTTTTTGTTGTTGTTGTTTGGGGTTTTTTTCCCCCTTTCTACTGAAGATGTTCTTAAGAATTCAAATAAGAAGCAAAAATAAGTTGGCTTTAGCAACTTCCCATGGAAGTTCAGCCAGTTCACTTGGTGCAGCCTGGATTTGGGGAGCTAAATCTAGTAACAACAACTGCAGGGTTATGGATTTGTAGGTGGTGGTGGTGGCCTATCTGAGCCCAGAAGATTTAATTTCAAGAAGTCAATAGGGAAGTAAAACGTGGAGGCTTTGCAGGCAGTTCTGGATTTACTTGTAACCTTTAGCAGTTGATGTGAACAGGAACCCCAGCCTCCCCAATTTAGGAGGAATGGGGTGAACACCTCTGCCTGCTCCCTCCCTCTTCAGTTCAGGGCCTGCACCCTTGTGGGCCTTCCCTGCACAAGCATGCACACCCCCTTGGCTTCCCCACTCTCCTTTGGGCACAAAAAGGACATTGTTTCCCCCAAGACTAGTTTCAAACTTAGGGCCAGACCAAGCATATATTGTTCCCCCACACCAGTGCAAGCCTGAGAACCCCAACTCAAATTTGAAAACTTCTTGCAGAACAGAATTTATTTGGCTGCAGAATTGCTCAGTGTCATTTGGCATTTCTTACATTTCCTAGAATAAAACAGAATTGTACCAGGGCCCCCACTGAAGCCCAAGATTTATCTCACATGTAGGCAGATTGTACACAACCAAACACATCCGTGCACAATGCCAGGGAATATTCAAGCAGACAACTCTGAGGTGGGAAATGCATACAGACGGCACTGTATTTAGCAGGGCAGGGGCCGAGGGGGCCTCCACGGATTTCTAGAAACCATGGATAATTTGCCATTTTCCTTGCTCTGTCACTGAAAGACTCCTCTGTTCCCCCCCTCCTGCCTAGTTTCTCCCCTCTCCTTTACCCCCCCTTCCACAACTGTCATGGGTCATCAGTAAAGAAAATAGGGAATTGTTTCCCCTTTCCAACCCCACCCTGCTGCTCTTCTGTGGAAACGCAACTGCATATCTGCTATGTAGTTAATGCCCTGAAAGGAGCAAGAGAGTCTCCATGTCTGACATCAGCCTTCATCCCTTCCTCTTGAGTAACTGCACCTTTTCTTTCCTTTTCCCTAAAAAGATTACAACTTTTTATTTCTAAAATGCCACCCACGAAACCAATGCCACCCCTCCCCCTAGGTAGCCCTAGAACAAAAATAAGGATTGATGGTATCTTGTTTAGGAAGGACTATGTCTCCACCATTCCACTTGGTGTAAAATTCCCCATCAAGAATGCCCTTGTGGACATTACCATTGCCGGACAGCCTTATGAATTCAGTGTGCCCAGTGCCTTGAGTGGTATAGTAAGATGCCAGCACCATTTATGTATCATAAGTTGCAGCTGAGAGTTCATGGGTATTGTCACTTTTTTTATTTACCTTGTAACACCACAAAATTCAGATCTACTTCAGCATTCTTGAAATTAATATTCCAATCAGATGAGACAAAGAATGATCAATCTCAACTAAAACAATTTAGTTAGAAATGAAATGTCATAGTGTTCCCCTCCTCCAAACACATTCAGATTATTGTCCCTGTATTTTCAGCACACTAACCTCTCATCTTAGTTCTCCTTACAGCACCTCTGAAAGATCATTTGCTCAACCTTAGGCTTAAGTGTTTCTGATAACTGAAGGGGGATAGAAAGGAGGCCATTTGGCTCAGCCTTATATCCACAAAAGGGCTCAAAGTCTCTGGACTCTGACTCCAGTGAAGTCATCATCACACATGGTCACCAAGACACAGACAGGGTTGAGGAAGATGTTCAAGACAAATCTAAATCTGGATCCATCCCTGGCTTTCCTTACAGGAACTATAATTTGATGTCATTTAAAATCCTGAAGTCATCTAATGAACAGCACAGGTTGCATTGAATTTTTATGTGTTGACCACATTAAT
Source organism: Geosciurus inauris (assembly GCA_004024805.1). Lineage (NCBI taxonomy): Eukaryota > Metazoa > Chordata > Mammalia > Rodentia > Sciuridae > Geosciurus > Geosciurus inauris. The sequence continues at coordinate 73,309 of PVHX01006275.1, forward strand.
TTGTCATACATAGATGTTTACAATTTACCACTACTTTTCCCCTATTCTGACTATTCTTCATTAAAAATTTTAAAAATACACCAAGAGTCTCCATAGATCCTGGAAGCTTTGCTCTGCTCCTCCTCATCTCTCACTTTAGAATGTTGAGTTCTAGGGCTGGGGTTGCAACTCAGTGGTAGAGTACCTGCCTAGCATGCACAAAGCTCTGGGATCAATCCCTATCACAGCGGAAGAAGAAGAAAAAGGAGAAGGAAGAAGAAGAAAGAAGGGGGAGAAGGGGCCTGGGGTTGTGGCTCAGTGGTAGATCGCTTGCCTTGCAAGGGTGAGGCACTGGGTTCAGTCCTCAGCACCACATAAAGATAAATAAATAAAATAAAGGTATTGTGTCCATCTCCAATTAAAAAAAAAAGAAGGGAAATAAGAAGAAACCTTCTCCATAAGGAAGTAAAATTACCTTCCTGTTGTCCCATGGAGCCTTGAGTCAGATCTCTAAGACTTGGGGCTGCACAGAACAAGTATGTACCTTCTGGCAATAGAGCACCTTCCAGGAGTCCTTCCCTTCCATCTTCCCCTAATCCTAGACCAAGAGGCAAAGCCATAGGAGGAATCCCAGCCCTGGAATCACTGGGAGCACTTTTAAGCTGTCACATAAATGTGTCCAACTTGCCTCAAGGGCTTAGGCAAGCACAAGATAGGAGAATGAATGCTAGAAGTGACATGTACTCCCATATGAATACACTGGCTGTAAGCATCAGTCAATAGTGACTTCAGCATGTAGGCCAGATCTCCAGAGATTCTGATTCAGGGAGTCTGGGATGGAATCCCCAGTGTCTGTCTGTCTGTCTGTCTGTCTCTCTCTCTCTCTCTCTCACACACACACACACACACTGCACAGCTACCATCAATACCATTCTAATTGACCACAGTGTGAGAAACTCTGGCTTATCCTTAGTCCTCTGGACTTCTGTCCTACCTACTGGCTCCTGCTACCCAGGAGATCTGCAGCTGGATATATCACCAGGTCAGGCAGCAGAACACCTTGGCACCTACTGTGGTTAGACCGATTACATGACCATATCACATCCTATGGTGCTCCAGAAATGGGAGTTTGCATAGATATGCTCATGAGTTTAGAAGAATTTCGGGGGCAGAAGAAACCTTCATCTCCCTCAGCAAGGACACACATCTACCTAGAGGGCCCAGCTTAAAGCTATCCCCCTCGTTCTCATCTGCCATTCTCAGGTCCAGCTCCACCCTCCGTGGATCTCTTATAGAAAGGACCTTCCATGCACTTATCAAAGCACGGAGGGCATCCAGGAAGAAACTGCTACATGCCCCATCCAAGAGCCCGGAGCAGGCAGGGTAAGGCTAAGTAAGATGCCCGTCTGGTCAGGTCACTAAGATTCACACACAGGAGGGGGACAATGACAAGAGAAAGCACAGATCCACTGCTAGCTCATAAGAAGCCTTTGTGAACCTTTGCAAGGTGTCCTTTTGGGACAGGTGTAGCCCACCTCAGGGCACCTGGGCTGGTGAGTGGCAAACAGGCTGAATTTTAGCTTCCACTTGTCCCCTCTGCCAGATGCCCTTTTTACTAGCTGTCCGGGGCCAGAAGGTGAACACCTTTTCCAAGGAGTCCTCGAGATCTAACTTAAGGCTCCAGTGGGACAACAGAGCAGTGGTTTTCCTTTCTTCTCTAAGAAGGAGACCTCTCTGGTGTCAACACACTGATGAAGAAACCAGCTTTTTCTCTTCAGTAGAAAGGCTCTTCAAAAGACAGCCAATCCCTCCCTCAAAAAATGACAAATGTCTATCCCATTGACCCTGGCCAAACTAACTGTGTACTCCAGGAATCTGGAAAGGGGGCTTATCGTGGGTTGAATAGTGGTCCACCAATAGACATGTCCACCAAAACCTCAGAATGTGACCTTATTTGGAATATGGGTCCTTGCAAATCATCCTGGATTAGGCTGGGCCCTAAATCCAATAAGTCTTCTTAAGAAACAGGAGAAAATAGAAAGACACAAAGGGGAGGTCATGTAGATACAGAAAACAGAAACTGGAGTTACAAACCAATTGCCAGGAGCCACCAGCAGCTAGAAAAAAGATAAGGAACAGATTTTCTCTGAATCTCCAAAAAAGAAGCCAACTCTGCTGACACCTTGATTTTAGACTTCTGGTCTCCTGAACTGAGAGAATAAACTTCTATTGTTTTAAGCCACCCCCACTGTGGCACTTTTTTTAAGGCAACCTGAAGAAAAAAATTCAAGGCCCACAGGTGTCACAAGATCAGGCCAGTGGCAGAGTAAAGGGGCCAAGTGAAAGCTAACCCAGGGAAAGAAAAAGGCCAGAGACAGAGTAAGTCCTAGCAGTATGTGGGCTTCTGAGGTTCCCCAGCATCTGTCCAGCAATTGCCCTCTCTTGCATA